>JAQIWG010002558.1:0-20058 GCA_034695025.1 Chamaedrilus cognettii | reverse complement strand
CACGCCTGCAGGGGGATGCAGGCAGGCTAGCAGTGCACGCACTCCTGCAGGGGGATGCAGGCAGGCTAGCAGTGCACGCACTCCTGCAGGGGGATGCAGGCAGGCTAGCAGCGCACGCACTCCTGCAGGGGAAAGACTGGTGTACATAGACTGGACATAGGTGTCGCCACGGCCCCGGGGGGGCGTGGGTGCTTGGTGGGGGCGGGGCACAATTTTTTTCTCATTGAAGAAGTTTTAAATGAGACTATTCGAAATGTGTTCAATAGTAAGACCACTTCTCTGGTACCTCGCAATACATCGAGAAATAAGTTGCATGCAAATGTGAAGGCTTTAGGCAGATGTAATTGTGCATGTAATTGTGCGTACAATACAACATGACAAAATTAATGGCTCAATTCAAGCTTCGGTCCATGTCCCTTTGCATCAGGGTCCAGTTGATTACGCTAACACACGATCTTATTACTATTCCTATCGTGATTAGATAGTACTAGCCCCTCCTTTGTTCCTTCATTTTAAAGTAGGCCTAATGCAGGCGTACACGCTTAGCGTGAGGCCTTATCACAACGTGCCTTCATAACGTCCATTTATTTTGTGCTCCGGGACTATACAACGCCAATTAGCCTACATTTCATGTATCATCGCGGGTATAAAATAAACAGCTTGGAAATTGCCAAAACAGTTTTTTTAAAGCAAAATGTGTCGTTTTTTTATTAAAAGTGGCCGATTACAAAAAATTACACTAAGGCATGAATTAGCATCATCTTGATGCTTTTTGTGATATATTCGTCAAAAACTGCACGGAAATTCATTTGGAAATCAAGTTCTCAATCCCACTATAATAGTCGTCTATCAACAGTTGCCCTTGTCAACGTGGGTTCGCCGCCGGAAGTAAGCGACGATTGGGTGTCCGAGTCCACACCGCTCCAGTTCTTTGGGTGTCATGGCGGCGAAGCGCCGTCCATCGACCTTGACCTTGATGCAGTACTGGATGATCTTGTCCTCGATCTTCATCAAGGAGAGGAACTCAACAAAGCGCCGGACGCTAAGGGCAGACAGGTTGCCGTCCAATGGAATGGAGAGGCCATCTGCAACCAGTGCAACTATTACGGCTTGTTGTTGTCACACGAATAATGTTTTAACCAAAATAATTCGGATTAAAATATGTGTTGTGAGCAAGTTATATGCAATTGAATTTCATGTGCATTGTAAATAATAAATGAATTTTGATTGATAATTATGATCAACAGTGCTCTCTTGTAATAATTTTAAAGGCAGCTAACAGGAGTTAAATGGGTTAACTAGTAGTTACGTAACGTTTGCAAAATATCAACAAAATATTCAAATATTTTGAATAAATTAGCCACAGATATATCCACAGAATAGGCCTATACATACCAACTTTGTCATGGTTGCTAACTTGTGAAGAATCGAAATCTAATTCACAGAGATCATTGGCGATTTTCGCCTTTCCGTTGGTATTCAGATGTTCTGCAAAAACAATACGTATCAATTGAATCATTTAAGTAGCCTATAAAATAAATGGCACAATCCGCATAATAATTAATGGTTGACCAATGATATATGCATAAAACCACATCACCATGTAACTCAGTTGCTTCACAATAATTCGTAAGTTACAGTGCTTAGGGAAGTTTTTCACCTTTGAACTTTCGATTTATTGTTGCCATTTTATGTTGTGACCGCTTGCTGTGTAGAATAGGCTACTGGTAGAAATATTCATTGCTCGCGTAGTAGCACGCTACTTACAGTAGAATAAAACCAAAACCAGTGCCTACCGCTATTTGTTTCAGCAGGCAAGGCAATGAGAGCATAGCCGCGTGGTATTTGGTAGCCTGCCAGGTTGTGGTAGCCTGCCAGGGAGGTGTGATCGGTTGCCTGTGAGGTTTGCTGGTCGCCGGGACTCGGTCCCCCTTGCCCCCTGAGGGCGGGGGAAGTGACCGAAGATCGGGAGGGTGGATGGAGATCTGCAGGGGGCGTATCTGTGGCGCCCCCTGGGTTGACTGCAAAGAACGCAAGCAGCAGCTCACTGTTATGTGATCATACTACAGACGCAGACTGGTAGTTAGTGTCCGCTGCTCCTTGACGATCTGATTTAGCCTGCCAGCTAATTAACCCATAGTTGATACAGAAATATTACAGATGCAACCTCGATGTACAATGATGCTAATGCATCGATACAAGAACCTTTATATTTGCAAAGTTGACCAGTGCATAAATCATCTATGACCACACTCATCATTGGTGAAGAGTTCAAAATCTTCATCAGAGGAAGAATACTGAAATTAACTTCAATATAACCGATTTTCTCTTAAACCTGTACACTAATATTTGTCCCATAGTTGCCTATCTAAGCAATATTTGAGGCAAACCTGTAATAAATTTGTTGATAAACAGAAAATACTAGTTCAAAGTTTAAATTTAAACTTACTGTGCAAGTCGTTTTGGACTGCATCACTTCTGCCGCTGTTATGCATGGAGAGCGCTGTTTTTAGTGGGGGCAGAGTGCCAGTCGATACGTAGATATCCTTCCGGTCGGGTGATCTATATGAAATTCTCTGACTCTCACTGTTCTGCCTCATCCAGGTCTCTCCCATTTTTAAATCAATTTTCCTGTCATTTATAAAATCGGAATTATCTGCTGTTCCATTTAGCTGTGCTGCAATCTCCGTTGAGTGATTTACACGTGGTGTATCTTTGTTTTGTCTCACACTGATTGGACGGGACTGTTTTAAATCCTTTTGAGATGATTGTTTCTTCATCAAATTCTTTGAATCGTGCTTCTGTATCTTGTTTTCTCTAACGTTATTGGCTGGGACTACCTCAACTTCTGATTGGCTCAGACTTTTAACACCCGACTGAAGTGTATCATTCCGTAAAGTATCAGCTGTTCTATTTTTGTTCAAGTTGCGCTTGTTTTCTCTTTGATCAAAATTCAATTCTTCGTTCTGATCCACAAAATCAATCTCTTGATTGGTGAATTCCGAAACTTGATCAGATTCATGAATGGCCGGCTTTTTCTCAAAGTTGGTCGACTTTTTATCAAACTTCGTGTTTTGATAAGAAGTTTCAACGCGAGTCTGTGGCACCATATTTAAATCATCCGCTGCATTGTTATTCAGATCCCTCGACACCCTGACATTTTCCCTTAGACTTCTCGATTGAAAAAGTCGCGGTTTTGTCCCCTTTAAGCCTGCCACCCCTCCCACCTCACCTATCTCCTGATCGTCGGAACTTCCCAATGTCACACCAGCAACCTTAACCGAATATTCGTGACCCATGCGGACCGATGAAGCCCTGCCCACCTCGCTGGCTTTAACGAACAGTTTACGATTAGGGGTCAACGATAGACTGGCGTCAGCATCGTTCAATTGGGACTCGGAATTAATTCTGTGCAGCTTGCTTGATCGGCGCTGATCGAAGTAAGACTCGACCCTGGAGGAGGTCGGACCCCCACGTGACCGCATCTCGTCAAATGAGCGCCGGTTGAAGTGGGACGCAGGTTTTGATGACGTCACGGGTTCTAGACAGCAACAGCGCAACTTAATTAGAGGTGTGCAATGTTCACTTCAATGCAATCTTTGTCCATCGTTATTTTCCTCTAGGCTTATAGCCAGGAAAGAATTTACGCAAGTTACCCTTCAATTTTGCACTTCTAAAAAGCCTTTAAACGTTGTTGCTTTATGAAATTCAGCGCAATGACAAATTTAATATTCGTTTACTCAATTTTTGCCTATAAAATTTTAGAATTAAGTTCAATTTGTGCAAATAAGCACGTAAATATTTAGTTGTTGTTTTTGCCATTTGAACTCTATAGTTAATAGATGAATGTTTGATAATATATCTATTGCCTATTGCAGTTCAATTGATTAAGATATAGACTGAAGCAGGCATTAACTCTGTCATCCATGATCGCTATTTTTTAAATGTTGCAATCACAACCATTTGCAACGGAGCAGATTTTTTATCTACGCACTTTTGAAATAGGCCTATAACCAACGGCCTTTGTTCGATGCCCCGGTTTTCGTTTGAATCGCCTGTTCCTACACTTCGCTAAACTGCTAACATCTGAATAGTACCGTTAATGAAATATTAATGTGCTCAACTTATCGAGCTCAAAACTATTGAAAAGAGAGATTGCTCGATGCCGCCGAACCGTGAAAGTCCATTTTTTTAAGATTTATGTTCCAAGTCGATATGAACACAGCGACGACGCAGGAATCTTTTAACTGAAGCCCTAACATTTGAAAGTATGGAGGCGAAACCAAGATCCAAGAGTCCTTTCATCATTAGCCTAACGCTGTAACACAAGGCCAACATAGGATGTTTAAAATTGTGGGGGCTAGCGTCAAAAACTACCAATTGGTTCGCTAACGGTTTCTATACTGCCCAGGCAAATTTCAAATTCGACCAATGTTTCTAAAGCAAGCCTTGCTGAAATGAAGAATTTTATTTTCAGTGGGCCCTATATTGTAAGTTGGCCACCCGTCGCGAAGACAGCGTTCATAAAATCGAACAACGAGCATCGATCAACGTCATAAAGCATTAGTCACGGCTGTATGACAGTCGAACGCATTCTTTGTGAGCTTAACGTCTCGTGAAGGTCGAAAAGCATTCTATGCATGAGACGAAGTCGTTGACAAAGGAATCCCCAGTCAGGGCTGTCGCTGCATTGCTACGTGGAACACATGAAGGCTTGTTATATTTTGTTTAAGTAGGCTAATCAAAATATAACTGGAATTGGTTACAATACAAAAAACGCAGCAACTCTATTAAGTCAGCCTTCTGTGTGTAGGCGCTGCTAGTTGTAATTGTGCGACTACAAGAACACTATGTCGGTTATGTAGAACAGAATTCGCATAGTATTGTGTAAAGATAGAAAATAAAAATGATAGGGTCAGATAATTCAAATTTTGCTATGCCTAAAGAATAAGTAATACTTTTGGCCTTAGTAATACTTAGGCCAAAAATTGACCTGTAACCTATTTTATGTATGTTTTTCAATTTAACAAAAGTTGCTCAAGGCTAAGTGAAAAGAAGAAGTACCGTAGATCTAAATTTCTAAAATAGCAAACATTGCTACCAGTCGTTTACTTCGTTTCACATGTGCATACAGCCTTACAATCAAACGTCAAGCAGCATTCATTACTCATTTCAGTGTGTCACAGCAAGAACAAATTTTTGTCGCTCAAAACTCGATTATAGTGCTCGCATTTTTTTTAAACTTCATTTTTAAAAAGAGTCACATCTTTCCGCTCATGAAATCAAAGGGCCAATGTGTGTGAGCTAATTCTGGTCCAGCACTCGACCTCAATCATAGTCAGTATGGATCTACATCTATTATTGTTGGCTTAGATGTCAAGCGATGAAGTTTTGCTTTGCTAATTTTGTAAGGAAAATGCGACAAGAATTGTGGAATGCATGAATAGTTGGATTTGCATTATGCATTAGGATGGGCATTTTGCATCGATATTTGTGCCTAATAACTTTCCTAACTGTACAAAGGCTACACATTTTACTCTTCATTCACTCCTCCATAATCTCAATTTAGCCTTCAACCTAAATGTACTCATCAATCTACCATCAATCCTGCTCCCCACTTAACCAACCTACCTTTTAATTCTTCCCTCCAATATACCCTACCAGGTCTGATAAAGCGAAGGTCTGTAATTGTAACAGTTGCAAACCCTTGGCGTTGGAGGAACGTTGGAGGTTCTCCGATGACTTGGTCCTCGACAGTCTGGACCCGAGTCGCTTCCAAATAGAGCGGGAAGCAACTTCAGCTGCAGTAAGTCAACAACACCTGAGCTATCAATGTGGCCGTCACAATAGCATTATGGTCCTACCTTTATGGGACACGATGTAAACATGGGCGTTAGGGTTTGATACCAGTCTACTTCACATTTTGGAAATAAGATATTTCATAAAAGCATTTAATAAATTTGTGATATGTTCCACGGCACCAAATGTGGATTCTACCCATTTTTACAACTAAACTCATAAATTCACAAAATGTCTATGAAGTATCAAGTAGTTCTTCGAAAAATAGTATTAGAGATGTACTGCAGAGGATGTAGAAAACTGAATCAGTAAATAGATCCGACGAGTGACTACAAGCTTATACAAAAGTGTAATACGCTTACACTCAGCAACGGAAGGTAATGCCTTGTCAAACTTTGAATCCGCTCGCTGGTAGTCACTGAGAGCTCTCAACATCTTTGGTCTATCGGCAAATCCAGAGAGATATTCACACACACATTCAGAGATACTTCCAGGTACACATTCTGACACACCCAAGCACAAATCCCGTTTCACACCTGTCTCTTCTTAAATTCAATTCCATTTAAATTCAACAAGATAAATAAAAAAAACAAAATGTCTAACAGTAGCCTACTGCAGATCACCAGATTTAGATTTGAGATTTAAGATGAAGTTAGCAATTTCAAATATAACAGCACTATGCTATTGTGACAAAGGATAGAAGATAGAGGAGAAAAGGCTATTGCCACAAAGGATATTTCCAAAAAAACTGTTGCTCCAAGAATAAATTTAAATCAAATTTCAACGACATTGCTAAACTGATCGAACTTCAAAACCCCTCCAAAAACGGCACAAACTGCCCCAAATTCCTAAATTACATGCATAACCACAAGACTAGCACCCCAGGCTACCTATATCGCCCCGAGGAGGTGCCAGCGAGGCCGAGAGCCCCTGTGGGGAGCGGCGCAGCCCCCGAGGCCCGCTGGACGATCTCGCCAAACTGGTGGGAGTCGAGAGGCTCCACACAGCGGTCCATGGTGGAGAGGCGCGGGTCCTGACGGGTGAGCAGGGGGCTCGAGTCGCGCTCCAACTCTCGCACCAACCTGCGGGCGGGGCGGGGGGGGGGCACTGCTCGAATTATTATTGGATCAAGATATATCTTATTTAATCTAGGTCTAATTTTAGCCTAAATCTAAATACAATTATTTACTACAATCAACTAGACTGCTCCTATTATTACGAGAGTTTATTGATTGAGTGTCTAGCTAGCTTGAGAAATTTTTAGCGATTTGATCTGCTAACCAACAACGTATTCAAGTCCTACCTTACTATTTTGTTACAAGATATGACGTGTACCATATTCAAATTATGTAGATTTACAAAAATAACGAATTTATATCCATTATTGATTAGTTCATGAGGTATGCAGAAACCACTGCAAGCTTGCAATCAGAAATGAAAGAAGAAATCAAAAGGAAAGAGGGGGGTTGCACACTCCTGTACCTCAGATAGACGAGGGTCCTCATGGGAACATGGAAGGCTGGCGCCGTGGGGGACAGGACACTTGCGTACACCGCTGACTCGGCTATCAGATCCCCCAGCACGAGGGGGGCTAGGAGGGGCAGGTCCCCCTCGGGCTCTCCTCGGTGATCCCCCCCCGGGTGAACCATCTCGACCACAAGCGGCGCCCCTCCCCTGCTCCCCACGTAGGGCACCAACTCCCGCACAGTGAGGAGTGCCTCTTCGTCAAGACTCCCCTGGGGCTGCTGCTCTATAAACCCAGCTGTATCAGCATCATCCACAGGCTGGATGTCTTCAAACAGCGCCGTACATCCCGACGGGATTTCGATGGGGGAAAGTTTTCCGTCCGCATCCAGCCTATCGCAGCTCACGACCGCGCTGACGTCATAGCCGCGCACGCTCTTCACGCGTATTACATCACCGGGCTTCAGCCGCTCGCGCGAGTCTATGGCGTTATCTGACGTCACGACCGTCACGTGATGCCCGCGGGGGAGCCGCGCCAGGTCCGGTGCGCGGTAGGAGGGGCGCGGGGGGTGCGATGGATGGACACGGAAGGTGCCCTGGTAGGTGAGGGGGATGGCGAAGTAGCGCGGAGGGGTGGTGGGGGGGTGGAAGGGGGGGGCGGAGGTGGCGAGGAGCTTGGACTGGCGCGTCCAGCCGTGCAGGACGAGCTCTGTGCCCAGGGTGACCTGGCGGCGCGCACGGAATATTTGAATATTTGTGTTAAGAGTCCATTTCGTTGACCGCAGCATAATACAACAATAACACATTAACTGACCAAGACTGAATAACAGCGTGAATAACATGAATGACAGCGTGGATGACAGCGTGAATGCGTGAATGATGAATGAGTGTAAATGACCAAATAATGACAGCACATCACACAACTTGGCCATTAGAGCTCTTAGAGGAACTCTTAGCGGCCTTCGTTGCTTAATTGAATTGACAAAAGATGAGGTCAAATCGTTGACCCCACCGCGCCTAGACCTGCTTTGTACGACAGTATGAGGACTTCAGGCATAATTCTATTCGCCTGCATGGCGGAATTGTTATTGCGTGGTAGAAATTTTGCCAAGGCAGTGTTGTGTTAAACGATTTGTTGGTATCGGTTGGATGGCTTGCACTGTAGTGCAAGCATTATGTTAGCCTAAGCATCAAGGTCAACCACTTCTGATTTAATGCGCTTGACATTCTGTTGAAAAAGGCTCTGACCTTTATAAATCTGACAAACAAGTCCATAAAATCGGTATTCAAGTCATCCTAGACCAACAAATGCAGGCTTGGGTACAATTAAAAACCCGGACTAACTCAATTTTTTATGACAAGCTTAACTCCTTCCATTTGATTACGCATGACAAAATTTATAATGTCATATATACATTTTAGGATAAAAGTATTTCTTCAAAAAAGGAGAGTCGCAAAGGATGTAACGGTTGCAATCAGCAAAAGAGATCGAAAAAATACACCAAATTATTTCAAACATTTTGCAGATCAATCTCAGCGTAGTAGAATGAAATAAATACTTTCAACGCCGGCCAAATCAAACTTTCTTCGTAAGAAAAATAAAATCATTTGCCTCGCAAGCTATTGGGTGCGGCATGATGGGTAGGTCCCAAAATATGTGGTCTTGCAACTAGGCCTAAGTTACAGAATCAAATTTGATATTGAAAATTAGGGGGATCACAATGTCTATGGGTCTAGAGAAAGTAAAAGTTTGAATATGTATTTAGTCGAATAAGGGTTCTAATTATAGGTTTAAAGTAGCCCAAGGAGGTGAATTTGTAATCCAGAGCCTCAAAATCCTAACCACAAAGAAAACCCACATACAATTTTGAACGAACACGCGCCGGTCACGCGTGGTGGACCCCCCCCCCCCCCCCAATTCCTTATTTTCCATTAAAACTTTGGCACGTATCAGATCTCCATACCCCCGGTCGTGGTGCTCCGCCGTCAGTGCTGTTAACGGGACCCCCCGTTCACAAAAACCCAAATTCCCGCTAGCTGGGCCTTGCACTAGAGGCCCTAACCTGATGCAAGTCGAGAGAGGAGGCGGGCAGGTCCCAGTCCAGCACGCGCACCAGCATGGGGAAGCGCGTGCGGTGCTCCACTGCGAAGTTCTTCAGCAGGTCGCTGCGGCCAAACCTCTCTCCCCCGGGCTCAGGCCCCCAGCCCTTGTCCCGACCCGGCTCAGCGCTAGTTGTAGCTCCCCAACCCCTCTCCCGACCCAGTGAGCCACGCCTGGCCATGGCTCTGATCGGTCACGGAGGGAACGAGGTGGCACGTTGGATAGGCCTACTGGGAAGATAGATCTAGACGGTTTATCAACACTGCTAGTTTACCAGGCTAGTTTAGCAACAGGCCTACTCCTACATAAGTTGGACACTACGGTTTGCGTACTAGGCAATGCTTCTGTGCAATAAGTCGCCAATAACAATAGACCAACGGGCCTATAATGGGATCAGCATAACTTTTGAATGATCACATCAGTCTACAGTTTCTAAACTTAGGCATTAGGCTATACTATACGCCCAGCCCTATAGCCTATACAAAATAGCATTTAACTACGCTGTAAACCTAAAGCGCAGGCCTAAATAAAACCAGCAACATTATTAATTCAACTTTAGTCCACCTAGGCATAGGCAGGCATACGCATTCGAGCACAAGGCTACAATGAAGCGTTATCAAACACACAGCGGATATTGGGCTAAACGCTCGAGCATGAACCCTTGCGTTAGTTAGCAATGAACTTTTAAAATCTTATTTTTCTAGGCCTAGAGTCCTTTCTGACAAAAAAATTATTAGGCCTTGAATAGACTACGGTTACAATAGGCCTAAAAGATAGATCAAATGTCGCGATAAATTCGCTGATTTGATTGGCTGTTGATGGACTGTGCCCTATCCACCATGCTGGTCCTTTAAATTTAACGAACAGAATAAAGTTACCGCAAAAGCTGCGCACGAGTTTTGAGGTGATTATTTAAAACTGAAACTTTCTCGTGCCCCGGTGCTCGTATGCTCTCTCCGCATCGGGGAATAAACCGGCCTGCCCTCTCCGGACCGGGGAATAAACCGGCCTTCAAGCCAGAACTCCCACAGCTTGTCGTAAAAGAGACGAAGGAAGAAAACGGTTCATTGCTGGGCCCTGAAGAGTTGAATTGGACTGTAATGGTCTTTGTTGCGTTATACGCCCCCAACTCTCCTATACTGTACAAAGTCCATGGCGTGCATTACTTATAAGTTATAAGAGACAGACAGCCTATTTACGTGGCAGCACGTTACTCGGGTAGGCCTAATTCACTCTTCATGGTACTATAGCGTGCCGGCACTGCCGTGTCCAGGTTGTATAAGACTAGGTTAGAATTTCGAGGATTAAGTATTTGGAGGCTCCGAGGCTGGCGATAAACTTGACTACGCCTAGACTTAGAGCGACATTTTTAAACGAAATTTGTATTTCTCGAACTGAAACTTGTTTTTCTCGGACTGAAACTTGTTTGCTTTGCGCAAAATCAGGCATGGAATTGATCAAAATAATCTTTCTATATATGGGTTATAATGTATGGCATTGTTATAATCCATTTCTTCAGATGTAAGAAATATATTTCCGCCAATTTAGCGAAAACCATGCTGCGAACCGCTCCGTCGAAGGCTGTTTCTAGCCGCCGAGCAGCTCGGCGCTTTTCCTCCAGCTCTGACTCAGACTATGATTCGTTTGTAACGGCCCTGCGTCACTCCACGGCTGCCAGAACCGACGCTGAGGCTTCACGGGCTGCATCCGCCGCACCAGCCAGAGATGCAACTAGGGTCTTGTCGAGGGCTAAACCTGAGGCCTCCTCCGGCAGGGCTGCTGCGACTGAAGTTTGGACATTAGTCAGATCTGAATCGACATCGTCTCGAGCCGGCTCGTCAAGAGTCAAAGCAAAGCCGGTGCCCAAACGTAAGCCTCACGGCACATCGAGGGCTACGCCAAACGAGCCAGTGACAGCAGCCAGCCACAACAGTCGCACTCTCCAGGCTTCAGCGTGCGTCGATCTGCTGGACACAGTTGACCTGCTGTCCTCGGACACGCTGAGCACCCCGAGCCCTGTGTTGCTGCTGAGCCGCTTGGCACAGAGAAGCCTAATCAGTAGACTGGCGGAGCGTACGAGAGCGCCAGCTTCAACGATCAGCGACGCCTCTGCGCCCGCAGCTGGCACTGCTGCAGCAAGACCGAGGTCCAAGATGCGCCACAGTGTGGCGGGGGCAGTCACGGTCAGAGAACCGGCGCGTCTCGTAGTGCCACACTCCACTACTGGTGCAGCTTCGGCTGCTCGCTCCTCCTCCGATCCTAATTTAATGGGTTCATCCAATCGTGGGGGCCGGGACGCGCGTAGAAAGTCACCGGCGCGCGTCAACAGGACTGGCAGAAAAAGACGATTCGATCACCGTCAGAGGGCCCCTGCTCCCGACGACGTGGTTCAAATCTCAGACGAGTCTGACTTGCCCTTGTTCCTGACCACCGTTGCGCCTAAAGTGTCAAGGTCCGACGATATGCTGAGCAAGGTCCGCATTCAGCAGACGACAGAGCCTGCTGCGAGTGCGATTGTCGCATCGACGAGCCAGCCGGCTGCTGCTGCAGGCTTGAGGGCAATAGCGACGAGCCAGCCGGCTGCTGCTGCAGTGAGGGCTTCAACAACGAGCCAGCCACCTTCAAGACCTTCAACGCTCATGAGCCAAGTGGCCTCCATAGCCAGCGGCATCTCATCCATGGTCAGCGATATGTTTGTCAGCAGGGCATTCTCGAGAGCTGAAGAACCGGACGCGAAAGTTCGTGCGACAGCTTCAAAGGCTGGCCAACCGGCTGTTAGATCTGGCACAGCCTCGTCACAGGTCAGCGTGACCTTCAACAGGATTGGTCAGCCGGCTGCGACGCAACATCGAGCCGACGAATGGGACGTAACGCGTCATCATGTCAACCAACCAGCAGCTCGCACTGCCGCTGTCAGCAGTGACTCAGACGTTGATGATGATTGGACGCGGGAGCTAAACAGACACCTACGCAGAATCGAAAAGAATTTCTGTGAGCAAGGAAGGGCACAGGCGGGGCAGAGAGAAAGGGGCCGGAATGGTCAGAGGGCACAGGAAGGACAGAGGGAGAGGAGCGGGGGGGGCCGGGCACAGCGGAATGAGGTCGGCATCACTGTTCAATATGTTCCCTAACGAGTAAAGTACGGTAATGCGTTTGTTTAATAGATGTCTTCCGGAATATTCTGCTATTTGGGCAGACTGACGAACAGAATTATGATTGTGTCTATAAGTGTCTGGTAGAAGTAAATGTGATTGCTACTTCATTTGTGTGATGTCATTTTGCAATATTTATTATTGATATAATTTATACAATTTATGGCGGTTGTTGCACAGTTAGTGTATTGTCTAAATTTAACTAAATTTATCCATATGGTTATGATAGCAATTACTATAAAAAGTTGTTAAAATGCATATTATTATAGTTGCTCATCAGTACCTGATTAGAAAACATAACCTTATCGTAGGTAATGATTATTCGCCAGTATGATTGAGTCAAACTGAAAGTAACTGATAAGTGAAATAATTGGCACGTCGTTGATTGGCTGGTTCCGTTTGTGTGGCTGGCAGCAGACAGCGGGTCGTCCAGAGGTCATGATTGAGGTCGTGCCCACTGTAGTGAAACCTCTGCAGAGGGCGCGTGCGGGAGAGGTCTTTGACTTGGATGTGTTCCTGCCATCAGTACGCGTCACCACACATCTCTGCAACAGAGCGCGCGCGCCTGCCCCTCCCATATGTACGCGCGCCTCTAGAAACTCGACTGGAAAAAAATTGCGGAAAAAATTTACTTGTTTGTTGAAATGAGCTTAGGAATATTCAGATATTTAAATGAGCTTGGATAGGCTTAGCGAATGATGATGATTACGAGGCTCATCCGTTTCTTTATAGCGGTAAGCTGCACAATTTGAGGATCTTTGCTGTTTTGTTTAGTATTTCATACGCGAGCACTGAAACAGTCTTGTGAGTCTCGTGATCATTATTCTCTTCAGGTGGCAGCTGTAGTTGCGACACTAACCTATGTTTTATAATAATAAGTTCTAGAGTGTTATTCTCCTTCGTTGGAAGCTTTGGATTGGCTTATGTAAATAGTTATAATGCTTGGCCAACGCAATATGCTCAGCGCTTTCATGATGCGGAAGATAATTGAAATATTATTTCACTTTGTAGTATATGCAATTTTTTAACGGTTTCAAGTGGCAATGCAATTTTATATTTTTCAGCTGATTTGTTGGTGAATGAGGCGTTGAATCACTATTTGATTTTTCCTGCGGTGAGTGATGTCATCTGAATACTAGTCTGTGATTTGGATGCTTTTTCACTTTCATTTCTTGAAGGATCAAGCCAGGATCAGTATACAGGATGAACAGTACATATTACATAATATGGTAAAGCGTTTGTAGTTTTGGTTTTGAAGGTATTGCTTTAGGGACCTGGTTGTTTGTTAAAAGCTTGCAGTGTAGAGAATGTCAGTCATTCAGTGGCAATTTTTTTGTAGAATTTTTCTAATTTATAAGTATTTCTCGTCAATGAATTTTAATGATGTATTGAACAATGATTAATTGTTGAATAATATTAAATACAGGCCCAACAGCAGGGCTTGCTTCCACAGTTTTCATTACTGCCTTTCAGTTTTCTACCGTGAATTACTGTTTAAGCAGTTGCTGGCTTCCACCTAAATTTTGTCGGCCCCCTCAATTCATGGGGCCTGACACGGGTCCTGATTAAAATAGTATATCCAGTATACTATACAATAATTCTATACTGTTTGTTTTATTAAATTTTTCTGTTTGTTTCCTTTCAGTGCAATCAGGATGACTTTCCTGGAAGAGGCAAGTAAATATTGACGTCAATGAGTTCCTTATATCGTTAAATTGTCATTTAATTTTATTTCTGAGCTAGTCATTATAATATTGCCATAATTAATTAATCATATGATTTGAGGAGAATTGAACGTTTCGGAATGATTGTGAAACGGAAAGATAATTAATGAGTGTGCGTGATCGATGCTTTCTGGGATTTTCATTAATATTGTTTTCTGTGATTTTTATTGGTATGATTTGTTGAAAACTTAGAAAAATTGTAGAATATGCTATAGGTTCTACTCACTCTAAAATGTAGGCCAATGGCCAAAACCCTCATCCACTAGATAACCCTTTTTTGAAGGGCTTTCGTGACGTTTATCAAACATGTCAAACACAGTGTGTGTTGTAATTTTTCATGCAGGGCCCCAGCTACATGAAATCTTTTTCTCGTCTGACTTTTTAGCATTTGGAATTATCTGGTTTTTATTTTTGCAGCACAGGGTCATCCGAATACTTATAATATTGATCACAGGCGAAAGTGTTCAAAGCTTGCGACTTGAAGCCATTAAACATTGTCATGACTAAATATTTATTTAGCGCTAGCGGTGGAGCCCTGATACATATTTCTCTGTGCTGTTGATACGGCGAGAAAAATGGAGGACCGGGAGGGATGGGGGAAGATTGTAGAAGGTGATGTGCGGGCGCTTTAACGTCAGCATTGACGGCCGGCGGAAAAGAAGAAGTTGCTACGGTAATCAAAGCGGCATCAATAAATAATTGATTTAAATTTGCTGCTGTTTAGGCTGTATGTCACGGGCAACGACTCCACTGTTGAAAGCGGCTGCCTCACGCGGTGGGGGGAGTGGGGGGGTTTTATCGGCCGCAGGCAGTGGGAGCACAACTTCGGCTCCTGTGGAAGCAACTGGGGGCACAACTGGAGGCACAACTAATGGAACAAATGAAGGCACAACGAGGGGCGCAATTGGAGGCATAACTAGGGGCACAACTGAACACACAGCTAGAGGCACAACTGAAGGCACAACTAGGGGCACTGTTAGTACCCAAGGAGGCACTCAGACAGTCACTGGACCAACTCATGAAGCTGCTGGAACCAATGCTAGGCGTGCAAGGAGGGGGGGTAGAGGGGTGCGAGGCAACGAAGTAGCTACGGGGGGTGTGGGGGGTACTGGATTCACGGGAGGGGCCACTGAGCAAATGGGGCGGGCCTCTGGGCGCAGGGGGGGAGCCACTGGACGCAGGGGGGGAGCAGGTTGGCAGTCAAGCTTCCTCCTGGATGACCTTACAGAGTTCACGCTCGCCTCAGACTCAGAGTTTGCTTGGTCTGACAGATTTGTGCCAGCCGGTGTAAATGCGTCGTCGCAGGGTCGCAGCCAGCCTCCCCCGCCGCCAAAGGGAGCTGAGCCGTTGAAGGACAAGGATGAAAAGTGAGTGGTGAAGTTCACATTTATAGCAAAATAATTCTGGAATAAGTCGGTTTAAAATTGATTGATAAGTGTCATGGTCAGTTTTGTAACTGTATCATAGGGTGCGCTGCGTTACGTGTTGCAATCAAAAAATTCTTAATCAAGTGAAACTCTACAAAAACTTAGAAAATTTAGTATCTTGAATTTGAATGAAATTGATTAAATCAACATAAAAGCAGTATGAATAAATATGAATGCAGTCGATGTGGCATATGTTTTCTCTATGTGAGCCGAGCGTTGTGGTGGACAATGTGATGCACATTGTACAGGGTATGTGAGTCCAGTGAGGCGTCAGTCAATCCTGCGATAGCCTGTCCCGTCTGCCTCGATACTCTCACGCAGGTCTGTGAGCTTTGTACAGTTCTTGTTTAGGGTTAGAGCATACGCCTGCCGCATTTGCAGTAAATCACTAACGATATTATGTTGTACAATATTGTATTGTACAATATTGTATTGTACAATATTGTATTCTACAATATTGTATTGTACAATATTGTATTGTACAATATTGTATTGCACAATATTGTATTGCACAATATTGTATTGCACAATATTGTATTGCACAATATTGTTTCAATGTCTGCAACAATCTCTATGAAGTGATTAAGGCCGGGTTTTTGCATCTATTGTTAAAATTTAATTTGAGGTTTATTCTACAAAAACCAATAGCATGGCGCTAAATTAACCATAGATCAAGCTTTCAGTGCGCTCATTGGGTGTGGTGACGTCATGACCTTGGATTAAATTTTAACACTTGATGGAAAAACTCAGTCTTAGTATTTTGTTGCAATTTTAATTAAATTGCTAATGAATGCATTAATGGTTACTGCCTATGTCAATGCTCTAGGCTAGAACAAGTTCACCTAACCTTGTTATCTATGTTTTTGACTCATTGAGGTCGCCGATGTCGTCTGTCGAAGTCGAAACAGATTATGAGCTTATTATTATTATTATTGTTATTATTATTATTATATTATTCGGTGAACTTGAGCTCTTGTCTTGCTGGACTTTTGACCAGCGGAGTTATGAACACGTTTTAGCGAACACTTACTTGCTTTTAACCTACACTGTGTGTTTGTAATAAGATCTATATGATTTGACTTGACTCTGTTCCAGCTGAAGACAGAGAACGGCTACATGATGTCGGGCAGCTGCGGTCACCTGCTGTGCCACGTCTGCATGGACAGCGTCTTCACCGACAAGAACCTCAAGAGCCTCTGTCCCGTCTGTCGCAAGAGACTCACCAAGAAGTCCATCTACAGGCTCTTTATGTGATGGACTCCGGATTGTTTCCTCCCCACTGTGCTGATGACTTGGATGACGCACTAGCACTAGGGATTCAGGGTAGTCCAGTGGTGCGGATATGACAATTTTATACTTTCATTCAAGTGGCTCAAAAGAACAATGGAGTTTACAGGAAAATGAAATATAATAAATCAAATAAAAGGAGACAATTTTTAGATTGTTGTTTGAACTTTGCTGCGATAAATGTCCTTGGTCTCTGAATTAATCTTTGTATGTGCTATTGCTGAACTAGATATTTTTGTTAGCTCCTTAAATTTTTAGAATTATTGCGGAAGTATATGCTTTTGTAAGCTCCTTGAATCCGAGTATGTTTGTATTCTCTGTCCTGGTCTCTGCAATATTCCTTCAGTAAGTCACTTGATTTTATAATTGCGCGTCGCGCTTCAATGACTTTGAAGCAAATGCTTCTGTTTGTTTGGGCTTGATAAAAATATTTAATTGGAAACAATTGCTTGATAAATTCTTGTCTGTTTAGTGCCTTTTTTGACATTTGCGCTAGACACACAGAACAAGTATTCTGTTTGGCAATTTTCTTGCTTCAGAGCTTTTCTGGCAATTGCATTCTTGTTTCAGGGAGGGCGTTCTATTTTTGTATCGACGATTGCTTGTCTGTGTTCCTTTTCAGTTAGAATTTGGTATGATTTGTCACAATTGAATTTATGAAACGCATGTGCGGTAGAACATTATATCGTTTTGTGATTAAAATAAATTTGAATGTCTGCACATTGATATGGTATATACAATTGTGTGCTTTATAGTTGACACGTTCGGTGTCAGTGTTCAGTTCATTGGTTCAGTTCGCACCTAGTATTGTCAAAGTTCCACTTGTTCGTTTCTAATTCTGACATCTATTGAGAATTTGCACAATGATGGCGTTACCAGGGCACCTGAGTTGTAATTCTGGTTTTAAGTATTCGATTTGTTCCGTTTAATATTATTGGTCTAACAGTTAATATGCAATTCGTTACTTAGTAATTTCTGCATCAGTAATATTTCTTCTGATTGCGTGGTCTTCTGTTTGATATAGTCCTCTATGACAGTGGTTCAGTTCAGTTCTTATACAAGAGATATGTCATTAATAATCGTGACCTATGCCCAGTTTTAGATGCATAGTTTCTGATTAGTCTTTATCTAAAAAATATTCCCAAAAAATATATATAGGTTCAGTTAAATGCCGTTTGCAAGAAACTCCTTACTGGTTAATTTAACTTCACCTCACCTAATTATGGCCTGTAGAGTTTTCAGTCTGTCCAAATGCTGAGCGTAATTGATTGAAGTGATATCTTTGGATGCAGTTCTTTCATGCTGACATCTGTCACTTTGTTCTTCGTATAAGTTTGCTTCTCATTTCATTGTGCGTTTATATAATGTATTCACAAGCACGTTGAATTTTTTTGCGAGTAAGAATAGTTTTCAGTGCGCTAATTATTGACAGATTAAGCTGTTGCTTTGTCGATGTGAAATTTTCGTAGTTTTGTAGTCTTGATTAAGAAACAATTATTTTATTTAGGGTGTGTTGGCACATTTTGTACATTGTGGCCCTAAAAAAGTTCCCTCAAATTTTCACACACTGTACATGTCTTGGGAATTAGGTTGCTTTAAGAAGACAATTTGAGCATGAACCGTGGTCATTGTCGTATCTGTTGGTGTTTGAATAATAATTTAAATTTTTTGCAAATGTGTAATGGCTTTTAGAGGTGCGTGGTATGGTGTATGTGAGGTATGTAAGCGTAGACGGTTAAAAAAATTTACATCGTGAACAAAACGTGTACACATCAGATAGATTATAACTGTATTTTCAACCAAGAATAGTCTAACATATTGCGAGTATGTACTAATTGTACTCAGTGTTAAAATCGACTGATCTACTTGCAAGTCAAGCATTCGAAATAAGCTTTAACATTTCTTGAGTTGTGTTCTATTCATAGGCCTATTATAAGTGATTGCGTTATATCGTTTGACTCAAGCCTATGCACCATGTTTGAACTGTGTGGGGTTGAGTACTTGAGATACGCTGTGACATTTGATCTAAAATATATTACACACGCTGTGAGTGGCTACCGAGTTAATGATTTAATTTCTAAATCTCAACTCTGTATTTCAAAATTTGAGTAACTGGGGATCTAGGTTTGTTAATGATTTCAATGAATTGCGGAGTTCAATCCGTTAGTTATAACCTGTCATATATTGATATAATGAAATACAAAATGTGATACAATAATATATGCAAAAATAAATGCTTGGCGAAAGAAAATTAAAATTTGTGTTTAAAAAATATAAGCTTGCCTATTAGGCTACCATGACTAAATGTGTTAAAGAAGTCTGTTGTATGAAACTTTCACATGTTGAGCTTTCGTTGTGCCATCTAGATGTAGATGTGCTTTCGTTATTTTAATAGACAAACATTTTATTTTCGCAGATACAAATCAGAAATCTGCAGTGTCCAGTTCCAACAAAACACCAGCAGGCCTACACCACGATAGCACCATCGATCAGGGCGGCTACTGGCATCTACTGCAGTAAAACATTTTGAAAAAATGAAGATTAGGCAACTATTATAATACATGTATAGGACCATGATCTTTTCCTTCGACATCCGAACCAACACGTCACAGCCTCTTTCAATCAACACTGGGCGCCCCACCAGAGTTTATTCATCCCGCGACATAAAAAAGCTTTCACAGTAGGCTGTAGGTAAGCGGATGAATGTGTACTCACGCTATTCTGCTTGTGTACCCACTTCTAACAATAACATCGGCGGGTCGCGCGATTACTCCATCACAGTTGAAAATCCTCCGTAAGGTTTTACCCTAAGGGAGGTCAAATCCCCTCTAAGTAAGCATCGGAACATTTCGCCTCCAGAGAGCACAAAGCGGCTATGTCCATTTTTTGGTCAAAGAACTTTTTTATACCGTTCGAAGCGTCTTTTCATCCTCCACAGTATGTACAAAACAGCTAAGTCCTAGCTGCTACCTAACTTAAGTTATTACACTGAATACAATACATGTACATGTATTAGGGTGGGTCGAAAAAAAAAATTGATTTCAGATTTCTAATAGGCACCAAAAGTTGCCTTATGATATGGATTGAAAATAGAAAAAATTTGA
>JAQIWG010002557.1:0-20058 GCA_034695025.1 Chamaedrilus cognettii | reverse complement strand
AAACGGTTAGGTGTCGTATGTATAACGGACATGGTGAAGAAAGGAAGACTGAGGTGGTTTGGACATGTGGAACGCATCAATGAGGAAGACTGGGTATCCGCATGCCGATATATTAAGGTGGAAGGGATCGTTGGAAGAGAGAGAGGAAAGAAAACGTGGAAGGAGGCGGTAGAGGGCGATATGAAGAAGCGAGGCATGAATAGAGAGATTGCAAAGGATCGGGAGTTGTCTCGTTGTGGAAAACGTCCAACCTGTGGTAGCACGGAAAAGTGGACGTAGACGCAAATGATGATGATGATGGTTTTTTTGGCATGTAGATTAAACGAGGATGCCATGTAGTTTAAAAAAATCTGAAGTCTGTAGATATTTAGAGGTTATTATGGCTTACTACACGCCCTGAACACCGCTTCAAACTAGGCACACACGTTGGCTACTTATTAACATACGATCATTGAAAAGTCAATCATTTCATTTCATTTTTTGAGCTTCTGATCTTAGAACGAATAGCATCAATCGAGATAAAATGTAGTTTTGGTAAAACTGCCAGCTCCTTTCCGGTATACTGCATTTATCAGAAAATTTAATTTTGATCAGCGACTAGCATTTTCCCACGCTCACATTATATAATGCGCTATTTTTAGAAAAAAAACCAAAGCTGTCTGAAGAATGCGATAGAATAAGATCCCTCAATCACTAAAAAATCTCCAACACTAGTGATATATCCAAAATTGCAAAAGTAGCTAATGTTAAAGTAGCTAAATATAAATAACTAATGCCCTATCAAGGACATAATAGAGTAACACGCTCCCCACCTTTTAAGGTGGCAGCGATTTATACATCACCCCCTCTCAGGGGGAAAACACCGCCCCTCAAAATCAGAAACACCCGCTTGAAAAAAAAATTAAATTACAATAAACTATACTGAATATACAGTGATTGCCTTCGGAAGTGCTCATAAATGAGTAGAATAGACAAAAAGTTTGATTGATGATCTAAAATGCATTTAAAGTTAAATTAAAGGTGTGTTTATGTTGGAAGAAAATTTTTGCGCTAGCACCCCCCACCCCCGGTCGGAAACTGTGGCGACGGTAAATATAGGATGACAGGATGAGGCTGAGAAAAATTTCTGTCAGCACTCCCCACCCCCCCTCCGCTCGTGAGTTTCATACGGGAAGTTTGACATCCCCGCGGATTTCTGCAACACCTCCCCCTTGAGGGAATTCCTGTATAAACGCCAGCAAGGTCGGTAGATCCTTGGTGTATTGGGGAGAGGGTAAGAACCTTTCTCATCGATCGTATGCAGTAGTCTCCTAGTCTCGTCTACATGTCGCCAGCCATGACAATGAAGCGCATGGAATACAAGAGCAAAATGGATCCACCACACAAGAAGAAAATTGAAGTAGGAAACAATAATTGCGGTTTAAAAAAATACCGTAAAGGTGAAAATGCTGGCGATTTCAAACAGAAGAACGAAGAACAAATACTCTTAAAGCTTCGGTTAATGCTGAATCTGCGCCAAGATTGCAAGAACAAATAAAGATAGAAAAAAAATGAAATACATACGAGCAAACGAAATACGGAGATATGCAAGAAACACCAAATATAGAGCCGGAATTACCAAGCTGTATATTGCTATACGGACACCACATTCATCATAATCGTTAGTGATCGTAAAATTTAATCCAGGCTAATGTAGGATACTTTGACCCCGGTAGAATCTTTCATTTCATCATCCACAGAATCATAAACTGAGCGGGCAGACCGGAAGTTAACTGTAAACTTGATTCTGAGCTCCATAAGCGCTAACTATTCTTATTGCATCTCACACCTGAGCGCGATTGCGCTGTTTGACATAGCAGAGCTAGCAACAGACGCTGTTCATTGGTAAAAATAGTTTCATGCAGGCCCTGTTAATTTCCAAAAATCGGTATAAAGAAGGTAGAAATATAATAAAGGAATATAATAAAAGAATAAAAGAATTACTGTACCGTATACACCTAGATTCTGACGCAGATTCCACGTACACTGAGAGTGGATTCTATAGACGTGCCTTTGTTTCCACCTTTACCTTTCGCTTAGCTTAGCAGACAATTCACGGCAGCCCTTAACTGCCATTCCAAATAGTACATCTAGATTCTGAGAACATTTCACTTCGCTTGTTGTGTTTAGATCGCGACTTAAAACTGAATCGCTGGTTAATTTATCAATGACAAAGAATAAGTAGGCACACAGTATAGAAAGAAAAACTTGAGTGGTTCTTTCTTACGGTTTTTATGCTGCGTCGTTTTTATCTCTGTATTGGTTTTATTGACAAATCTTTAATCTTTGCTCAATCGATACTCAGTTTAGCGACCCGCTTTTACTGCATAATGATATAGTCATGCAAATGATATGCGGCTGCTGTTATGTCTGACTACTTGGTACCGATCTGCACTGATGGTCTGCTTGAGTTCATTCGATTGAGTTGCGCGCAGTCCCTGCATAGGTCTGTATTTTAGACAACTCACTTTACTTATAAACGGTATTTGCAAACGTTTCAGCTCTTACGTCCGAAATAAAATTGATTTATTTTATTCGATCTAATAACAGTATTACTGTATTACATTTCATCACGCGTCGTTACCCATGATACTGACCACCCTCGCAGCAACTTCTACCCGTGAACCTGTGAAGTAATCATTAGACCACCAAAGAGCCTCGATGCTCGACGCCTAGCTCGCATTATGATTCATTGTATGTAGTAGGTTTGAAGATTCACTGTAGGTTTGCACTAAGCGTCTATGTACTATTAACAGGCGTCGTTCATTGGAAATACCGCATGACAAATACTAAGCTACCATCCGCGAGCGCATACCAGTTCATTTTATAAACGTGTCAGGCGGATTGGGATAAGGTATTGAGATTGGATAAGGATTGGATAAGAATAAGGGATCAGTTAAAAAAAATTACTGCTGCAAGGAAATGATGCATGATCGGTTCAAAGTAACTGTCACCTCTTCCCCAGCCCATACTTTCCCCCTCCAACCTACAACCCGTGCAACAGCTCCCCAGAAAACCAGCGTCGCCTTAAAGACAACGGAGTGAGCCATGAGCACAGGGGTTTATCCATTTGTCCGTGGCCGTCTTATGGAGCAAGGTTTTACAGCCAGATGCCCATTTTGACGCCCAATCTGTCCGATGGTAGCAGCAGGAACAGGGCTGCAGGACATAGTTTAGTGTCATATCCGGAACTTCAGGAATGTTCCGGAACTGTTGTTTTAAAACAAATTATCTGACGTCCTATGCAATAAACAAGAAAAAGATTAAACTAGCGCACACTCAATCCTCTAGAAACACCTTCATTATCTTCCATTTTCTTTCAAAGTTCTCTTTCTACATACAAGAAGACAATAATTAACCATACATTGACAGCAAAACTTCATTAGAATCTAAAGTCATTGTACATATTGAGCATATCCAATGCAACAACGTAACGGAAGTTTTGTATTTTGCTCAACAATCTATGTTCAGTACAAAGACATAAATAATAACAATACGATAGGTTTTCAGTACCAGCACCATAAACCCTTTTTACACGACGGTTTTCAAAATCGACACTATTAAAGTGACTATACTTCATTCAGAAGTTCATTATCTTAACCGGGCATCACGGGCATCACACCTAGTAATATAAATTTGCGCCCAACATGCAATCCTGTATTTCTGCATCAAACTTGATGGAAAGCCACTGAAAGGTAGAATTTCTAAAAACCACACCGTCTTGCTGATCATCAGTATACGCTTGAATCCAATCAGGTAATGTATTTGCAAGCGGCTTGGTCGGCTCGCCATCAAAGATACAGCACTTATCCCATTTGCAGAAATGCGGTACTTCTGAGTCTTCTGCTCTTTATTGTTTGCAGCTGATGACAGTAGTTCATATCTTCTGCCTTTCTTGTCAGCCAAAAATCATGAAAAGCGCCTAAAAAGAATCTACAAAACTGCCTTGCCATCCATTTTACTTTCGATGATTTTTCTTACACGTTGCAGTGTAGTGCCCACCAGAATACGCAGTGATTATTCAACGCACACTTCACGCAGTATAGTAACAAGGTCGATGTGTAAAGTTCTTATCTACAACTCAAACAATACGTCTTAAAATATCCAATCAGTTGTCTGGACAATGTCCATACAACTGTTAGGTTAATGCAAGCATGCAAGGGAATCGATATCTATAACCGATAATCATGATCAATAAATGCATAATACTGCAAAATAAATGTGCAATGAAATATTAGTTCAAAATGTTCCAACGAACTGAAATGTTAAAAACATCAGAACTGATACGCAGCATGGGGCCTCGCTCCATCGCATAGGTTTCACGCTACGCTTGATACGCCGCGCTCGTATCCAGCGTTACACACGTCATTGGCTTGTATACAGTAGGGTATACGCCTACAATGCCCTTGATAATATACACGATGATTCAGGAAAACGGGAACCAGTAGAATGATCATTATAACTTAGCCAGTTGCCAATCGATTTACATGAAACTTGTAAAAATAATACCATCTGAGAGATTCGCGATTATACTGAATTCATAGTTTGTGTTCAAACTGTCCACCATCAGCTGCTACACACGCACGAAGACGGCCACACCCTTATTTGACTGACGCGTCAATGACGCGCTGGTCCAGCTTTTCCAACGCATCCACGATGCGCTGTCGCAGATGTGCAATGTCGCGGACCTTTGTTCTGTAAACTCTCTCCTGCATCACACTCAATATTTTATTATCCATATAATAATAAAGTTTAATGTAAATTGATTGACAATTAGTTGAGTAGTAATGATCATTCTACTGGTTTCCGTTTTCTTGAATCGCCGTGTACAAACTATACATGTACCAGGCAAGGCTTCTGCATGCAGATGGTCTCGTATGTTAAACAATATGGCAGAGGCTGTCAATGATAAAACAACGCGTTGTGCAATCGCACGTCAGACCTCTTATTCAGGCAGGCCAAGCATTCAGGTATGTAAGTACCACATTTCAAGCATTTGGCCGCCTACGGTGACGCAATTTAAGGGCATCGCACAGAGCGAAGAATCCTAATTTTCAAAGTGCTGCAGTAAATTAATGTGCTGTCCATGCCATGGTTGCAAATTATCTATTTATAAATGGGCACTGAGTTTGGATGTTCCTTTTTCGGTCTCACTTGACTGTCGCTGTTTATGGGCCGATATCCTCGCGAATAGGTTCGTTCTCTTCGTCTCGGCAAGAGTAACTAAACGACACGTCATACGTTACAATCCAGTGTCACCACTCAAAAATATTAGAAAAAAACCGTTTTCAATTGTGCTTTTTCCGCATCAGTGCCGCGATTAATGGGCCGATTTCCTCGCGAATAGGTTCATTCTTTTCGTCTCGGCAAGAGTAACTAAACGACACGTCACACGTTAGAATCCAGTGTTGCCACTTAAATTTTTTTAGAAAAAAACTTTTTCAGGTGTGCTTTTTTTGCATCAGTGATACCATTTATGGGCTGATTTCCTCGAGAATAAATTTATTCTCTTCGTCTTTGCAACTAGGTGATACGTCATATGGTAGGACTCCAAAATGTTACAACTCAAAAAAATATTGGGAAAAACCCTTTTTCCACTGTGCCTCTTCCACATCAGTGACGATATTAATTGATCAATTTCCTTAAAAAGTGTGCCTTTTCCGCATCAGTTACGATATTAAGGGTCGATTTCCTCAACGATTATGCGTTAATACATAATTGCACATGAGAAGTTCCTCCAAGAGTAGAAACCAGTGTCACAAGTCAAAATATTTATAAAAGACCTTTTACAACTGCTCTTTTTCGCATCAGTACAGCCATTTATGGCCCGATTTCCGCTCGAATTGGTTCATTCTCTCTGTCTCGACAACAGTAACTAAACGACACATCAGACAGCAGAAGCCAGTGTTACAACTCAAAACTATTTTTTTTAAACTTTTCCTCATCAGTCCCGCCATTAATGGGTCACTTTTCTCCAAATGATTAGGCCTAATGATGCGTTAATTCGCATGATGCGTCGCTTCAACATTTTCCAACAGAGAATAGTGTATCTTCAAATATATATGCCACTATGTATGGGCCGATTGTCGGCGCAATCAAAGTTATATCTATTTATAAATCGATCTTGGATTTAGATTTATGCACAACTGATTTATGTCGCGCGCAATGGATGTCATGCCCCGATTTACTCTGTCTGCTGTCCCCATTTGTGGGCCAATTGTCTAAAAAATGGTCTCATTCTCTTTGTCTCGGCAAGTGTCAATCGCTCCCCCTTCTTTAGTCGCCTTTAACGACTCTCCCGGGGAGCGCTGGGCTGCAAGCCAATGCTTTGTTCCCTGGCTTGCAGGGGGTGTGTTAAACGGTAGAAACCAATGTTAACACTCAAGACTCAATTGTCAAAGTCAAGGACTTTTATAACTAGCCATAGGGCTTTAGCAGTTTTTTTCGCATATGTGATTCTTGTGAGTTTTGCCGATTTGTAAAATATGCCAAAATTTCATGCACGCAAAAATTTTCTGTTTTCAGTAGTTTCCACTTTTCTCTCTCTCTTTCTATGCACCTAGGGAGCTCTGAGCTGCACATCAATCTTTTTTTTTCTGCAAGGAGCTATTGCAAGCGTAGCTGCAACAGGCATCTAGTAATATAAATAAACACTAGTCACATCAGGCCAATCAATCGAAGTCAACGAACAAGAATCGGCAAGATAAATGAAAGGATAAAAAACAAAGATCATTCAAACAGCGGAATGAATCTGAAGTGTTGAAAAATGATAGGTAAGTAGGCCCTTCAACCAATCTTTGCTTTTACTCGCCGACTGTCCTGGATCTTGAAACTATCCAAAGATTACCTATACCTAGCTGTGGTGAATAAGATCTGCAACTTAGGCCTCCTTTCCACGATGCACATTTTGCATAAAATTTTGCATGCAACCATGTTAGAAAAATTACAATGTAAATGTCAGTTGTCATGACAACAATTTCCGTAACTGGGTGTCATGCACGGCTTGTTCCTTAGCTTGGTTGCATGCACGGCTTGCACGAAACCCATGCAGTTACGAAAGACATTTTACATTCTAATTTTCTTAGCATGGCTGCATGCAAAATTGCATGTAAAATTGCATGCAAAATATGCACCGTGGAAAGAGACCCATATTCTGAGGCTTGTGTGAGCCTACTTATACTTACAAACAACCTGTGTGATGTTCATGTTTGATTTTCAAGTCACGCCCAGAATTTTAAATCAAAAGAATGCTTCTATTGTCAGCAAGCCACACAACCAGCCTAACCTAATATATTTAAATAAAAAAATTGTTGCAAGCAATAGCATTAGATAACATTCTACAAACTGTCAGAAATATAATTCCAAAACTCGCTTTAAAGGTGTACTACTAACTGGCTGCTCACATGCTTATTTCAATATCATTTGATCACCGCGATGAACTAAAGCTCAGAATTTCAAGGATTCAAACTAAATTCAATTGTCATAATCTACATGGCGAATGTAATACATATTTCATTCTGTGACTTAAACTGTGAACCGTTAATTTCATACAATTGAATTAACTTTGAGCACCCTTACATTGATTTCAATCTACAATGTCAACGAACCGAACAACCGTGACTTTGTTGACTATTTTGGGGGATTTGTTTCCCCTCACATTCTTGTTAATATTTGTTTGAACTTGTCCGAGCTACGAATCAAACACTAAAGTATCCCCCCTATAAGAATCCCATCACTTGAGCAATCTTAATTAACTTAAATTTTTTTATGAGATATAGTTTACTAAACAGACTTAACTGAAAAGTTCTTAATACCTCACTGGTTTTGCTGCATTATGGTGAAGCAAATGATGAAAAAGGCTTCAAAATAGCGCCATGCCAGACAGACTCGTCGAGGCTCGCTGCGTGTCGAGGAGGAGGCTGGAGTGGATGCTTTACTAGGCAAAGTCGCAAAGTCGCAAAGTCAAAAACTCAAAAAGTCGCAGTCGCAAAGTCGCAGCACCAAACTCGCAAAGTTACAATGTTGCAGTTGCAAAGTCGCAAAGTCGCCAAATACATTTTAACTAAAACATCTGACTAGGGGTTAAGTAAGAAATGCTAAAGTAGATAGTTTAAAAAATTCAGAAACGGTTTTTAAAACTGGTTTAAAAACTCAGTTTTCAATAAGCAGAGAGTGTTCAGAAAAAATTAGAGCTCTTATGACAAAGTCTATAAGCGTCCCCCCCCTCCCCACTCCTCCACAGTTGTCTTCTGCCCTACCCCTGATCACCACCTGTCGGATCCAGATTTAGCGCTCGGGGATTCGCGTCCGTGACGTGATTCGCCCTGACGGCAAAGAAGGAAAGCACATTTCCTTCCCTTCCACGGAATGCAGTCTGCTGCAGCGAGGAGGTCAGCACCAAAGAATTTGGATTACTAGAAAAATAGACTAGCTACCTCAGTAATATAGCTGCTGGCGCACATGTGACGGCGCCAATAGCCGGATTGTCATGAGGCTGCAAATGGCGACATAGAGTATTAGGTGGGCTTCTATTCGCTGTCTAAAATCAATTTGTTTGGTTTGCATGAAGTTTTCGAAGCCTGTGTAGTAACAAAGACTCTTACAGTCCGATTCTGCCTATAAGAGAGACGCTACAGAACCGCTTCTCTTCTTTAGTCACCTTTTACGACTCGCTCGGGGAGCTCTGAGCTGCAAGCGATTTCTCTGTTCCCCAACTTGCAGGGGGTTGTCTAGAATCCTGCAGGTTCCCGCTAGTTTATGAAGCCAATGGCAACATAATTTAAAACTAATTCCAGCATTACGCCACCCCTCACCCAAAACTCTCGTTCTTGCGTGCCGTTCAGCTCGAATGCGTTACTTTCTAGGCTGATAATAGTCAAAATTCTTCGGTCCGCATCCCTCAACGTTCAAGCAATCTTGGACGACAAATCCAGCGCTTAAACCTTAAAATATCTGACCATCATAATGTATCAGTCTTCCATTTAGCAGAGATATATAGCGCGCAAATTAATATTTAGGCATCTCAACTAGATTCGAATCCTGAACAAATCTAATTCATAAAATAATCCGCTTATAGAATCTTATAAATAGCGCAATCGCAGTATGAATACAGCATAGGCCACGCGTTGCACGGCTACCAATAGCCGACGGACAAAATCAAAGGGTCATTAGACTTTGCGCGGTACACTATGTCACGCGTCTTCACAGAAAGAACCTAAATTGAAGTTCAACAGCTCATAAAAATTATAACTGGCGGTGTCATCAGCGCAATTATTACTGACCATTATCACGTTCACGAGTTGCAATTGGTAAAAAGAATAAATGCATCGTTTATTCGTTAAAATATGATCCATGAGAGAAACTCAAATAGCGCGAAAATAACCTGATTAAGAAATCTTCTACTTAAAAATTAAGCGTGGAGGTAGATGTTGGATAAGGGTGGACAGCAGATTTACAAACTTGCATTGAATGCATGCACCAACGCTCTGGGTGGGCGTGTCGCGCCCGGAGCCTGCATGCCTGTATTGTCGGCAACCGCATAGGCCTGTATTATTTGTTAAACTACATGTATAATGTTAAAGATGCCGGAAATAAAATTCTAACTGCTGGTTGCTCTATCTCAATTTAAGTACGATTTAGCTTTGTGGTCCAAACTAGCCAATCAAATTATTAGATACAATTCTCTCATAGATTTCCATTGGTTAAATCAGACTACAAAATTAAATCGCACTTAAATCGCACTTAAATCGAGGTCAAGCAACCAGCAGTAAGCATGCATGCATGTATGTAATAACTACTGATAAATTGATAGCAGTACTGGAAGGCAGTACAGGACAAGTACAAGGACAGTACTGGACAAGGAAGAAGTAGCCTACAGATGCTTTCTTCACTGCGCCTGGCTTAGAATAAAGTCTGTTGGCATCGAAAGGAGACCTCGGGATAACTTTCAAACGACTTCTTCTAACTAGTGCTACCATTGGACCAAAACGGAATATCCCCAGACTACGAGTCTTTCAGCAAAAAAAATCCATAAATTGCCTTTTTGGACAAAATATCCCCAGCTCCCATTATAAAATTCACAATTTGTATTAAAATAATCCCCAGACATGCATCCGGGCACCGCACTAAAAATCCGATCCCTCAATGACTGAAATATTCATAAATCTAGTGATATATCCCTAGCAGTGGCATCACTGCTTCCAACCTTGGACAAGCTGCAGCCAATACCTACAGCAACAGTTAATTGAAAATGCTAGATTGTCCGACAACAGACCATTCACTTACAAACTAATGTACAACTGCGATGGGTGATATTTAGATTAAGTTCTGAACTTTGGTTTATAACAGAGGGCCGGATACATCTGCTCAATCTCAGAGTCGACCGCAGCAACCATGGCTGTGTTTGCTAACCATGGTTAGTAACTACTGCTATAATTATGGACATGACCTCGCGGCACTATTAGTGGCATCCAATATTGCGATCGGTTATACTTGGTTTCCCATTAACGAGTCACAATACTGTACTGTGCCACATTGTAGGTTTTGTTTTCGTTTTGTTTTTTATGGTTTTGGGACCGTGTGTAGCACTAAGACTATATACAGTCCAGTTCTGTGCAAGGGAGCCCGCACAGACCGCTTCCCCTTCTTAGTCGCCTTTTACGACTCGCCCGGGGTGCTCTGGGCAGCAAGCCAATTCTTTGTTCCCTGGCCTGCAGGGGATCCACATTGTAGGCCTTCAATTTTTTAATCGACCATGCTATACTGTTATATGAACGTTTGTATGTATGTATATTTTATGATATATAACCACTGCAAGCTGGGGAAGAAAGAATTGGCTTGCAGCATAGAGCTCCCCAGACGAATCATAAAAGGTGACTAAAGAAGGGGGAGCGGTTCTGCGCTGGGCCCTTGGCATGTGCACAGAACCGGACTGTAATAGTCATCGATACTATACACACGGTCCTTATATCGTGATACTGTAGATTGTAGTATACTGTCCCAAAACCACTACCTACACCACTGTTCTTGCATTGAATGTTGGAATCGGTAATGCTTTGTTTCTCTTTAAAAGTCACACTGTACCGTGCCACCAGCAGGCTTCCCGTGCCACAGTGTACAATACTGTAAAACATTAAATTTTTACTGCATGTTATTTTGGCCGTTTTGGCTCCAAGAAATTTAGCTGCACATTTTTGCGTTTTGAGGACTTCCCATTATAAATAACTTTTGCAGCTCTATTTTGGCGCATGTAATTTTCCGAGTTTCATCACTTGTTCGATTCGCCCAAATTATTCGCCAATGCAAGCAAAAATTTCACGTTTTACAATATATAAATCGACCAAGTTATATTGTGTTATGTGCCTTGAGTGCGTTTCACAGCATCATCCTACAGTATCACGCTATATTAACATATTACATGGCAAGCTGTGCCGCCACATTAGGTCGTTTTAATTATAGGCTCCTTTGTCCAAGAACCTGAACAAAAACGCACACCTTTTACTGTTATTGTCCAAGTCAACTGTACCTAGTAGCATGACAACGCTGCTGCACGGTTCAGTCATATAAGCTGATCTATTTCAGCAACAAATCAGGGTATCAGTGGCTAATAAAATGTTTCTCAGACAGCTAGAGGAATACGACATCTGTAACCTAATAAATTGCTTCTTCTCAATAGTACTCGATAGTATTCTGTAGTCAATGCTCAATAGGCTATAGTAGAAGTACTTAGTCAATTGGATTAAAGTGAACTGAAATTATAAATGATAAAGCATAAAACTGACAAAAAATGCAACTCATGCCTCACATGTTCACAAACGATATTAACGAACCAATAAATGATGGTACTTGAAATATTGAAGGAAACATTGTCACGTGCGAGAAAATTGAGCAGTAACCTAACCAGATTACAAGTTATAGCTCGGCCAAAAAACCATTAAACCTGTAGTATAGTCTACAAACACACTATATTAACATGACATGTGACTGAAATGTATCTAGTTTAATATATGTATTATTAGTAACTGAACTAAAACCAAGAAAAGAATGCTGTCCAGAAACTAGTTTAGCAGAAAGTATACCAAGATATTTATCCATTTAATTTAACTGATTAGACAGCTAGGCTTCGGTAGACGTCAAGGTTACAAATGGCTAAGTATACAAAAGTTGAAGCTTGTATTTTGTTAAGTAAACAGCAAAAGTAAAACTATTTATGATCATGTAAACACATTCGATGGTGACTTGAAGGATGGAAGGGTAGAGAGTATACCTTAGCAAAATTCAGAAATACAATTGTTGAGGCAGAACTTGTTCAGCAACTAAAGAACAAGCTAACAATTTCCAAAAAAGGTTGTCACTATTAGTACCAACTAAATAAATGAATCAACACCGCAAAACTGTGAACATGTGATAGGTTTTTGCAGAATAAATCAAGGATTAAAATTTAACACTAGATGGAAAAACCCGGCCTCAGCATATTGGACGATATGGCGCAGTGAAGAAGAAATGTGAACATTAAAATTACTCATAAAATGTCCTTATCTTCACAGCCTTCAAAATATGTCAATTACCATGACTCCAATAAATGCAAGACTCAACTGCACCAAAGGTGAAGTTCTGACCCAAATGCTCACGATATTAACGGTGATTACTGTTCTCATTACATGTTCGCAAAGCCTGAGGACTTACTTGAACGGAACATTCATAATGAAAACCCATAAAACCCATAAACCCCGAAGCATTGAATCCACCAGGCTCAATACAACCAGCCAACTCGGCACACCTTCCAAGGCTCTCCCAACTAATTCAGTGTCCCATAGATCGCATTTAGGAAACGACAAGGCCATCGGTTAATTATGTAAAACTACAAGACAGCACTTCGAAAGACAAAGTATCGTTGGCCGCTGATGTCAACCTTGACACTCTCTACATGAGCGACAATCACATCTGGCCACGGAGTCAATGTACCCTGGTGCACTTACGTGACAAATTAACAACAAAATACTCTAGTTTCTAGTGAAAGTTCTCCGGCACGGCTGTGATTTGCCTAAGTCGCAAAATCGCCTATCCCACAAGTAAATTATTATCAACCAATCACATGAAGCTCAATTGTTAAGAAATAAAATTATTTTATACCTCTAATCGAACTTAGGTCATATCCTCTAACCCTAACCCTAGCCCTAGCCCTAATCAGAATTAAATAAAATTAGATATTATTTGGTTGCACGTGATTGGTGAACAATAATTTACTTGTGAGATAGGCGAATTTGAGACTTAGGAGAACCACACTGCCTTAATGTTACGCAGTGTACATCGAATGGCGGACCGGACCGTGATGCAACACATAAATTATTTTGTTGCTAAAACTGAAGAAAGTTGTCAGTGAAGCAGGTGGCTAATAATTTTGCTGTTAATTAGGCCTACACAAATATCAAATTAGTCTCTGACGATGGATAAGCAATGACAAAAACATGCACCAACGGAAGAATCTCAACACAACTTAGTTCAATCAGAAATACGACGTCAGTGGACCATGCTATCATCGCATGAAGTTTTTATTTAAATTATTCTTTAAATTTATTAAAGGATATTTTGAACCAATTAACTTTACCGGCACTAAACGTTTTTATATAATCTACATTTTTAGGTTTCCCATTGACGTCCCTGAAAGCCAAAACGAACTCTAAATTCAGCATGGCTAATTTTTTTTACCTTAAGATTATTAGAATTTTTGGGGAAATTGATTTAGTATATAAAAAATAAATAAACTGTGAACATTCATAACATACTCACAAAAATTTAATTTATCAACAATGTAGACCAATTCAAAACAGCTAAATAAAAGAGCACCAAAAAAGCACCAATGCAGAAAGGAAATTAAAGCAATAATCTGATAAAAACCGTCCAGAGCATCACTTCAAAACTGTTTTGGTCATCAATTTTATTTTGCTACATAAGAAACGGAAACAATTCCCTCAACCCCTAGTTGTATTTTTTAAGTTAAAATACGCTTTGCGACTTTGCGACTGCGTCTTTATGACTTTGCGACTGCGACTTTGGGACTTCGAGACTTTGCGCAGTAAAGCATCTACTCCAGCCGTCTCCTCAACACGCAGCGAGCCTCGACGAGTCTGTCTGACATGGCACTATTTTGCAGCCTTTTTCATCATATTTCTTCAGTATAATGCAACAAAATCAATGAGGTCTTAAAAGAAGCCAAGGTGACCTTACGAGGTTCACAACAATTTTTTAGGCCTACTTGGACCAGAAAACTGAAAGACTGCAGCTGCAGCAGCTTTCTCAATTTGTTGATTTGCAGCAACAACTTAAATCCACAACATCCACAATTTGCTTCTGCATCATCTGAAGCGACAAGGCAGCATCCATCGCCGTTATTGGCCTGCCACTCAGCGCATGATGGATCGCATTCGCGCGTTACCTTCAAAAGATGCACTGTACACAACACACGATACCTGCCGACCAAATGTCTAAGAACCAGTGATACCATTGGAGAAAAATGGAATATCCTTAGATTCTAGGCCATCTTGCTAAAAAAAATTCCCTAGATTGCATTTCTTGATAAAAAAATCCCCAGCATCCTTTATGTCATTTATTATGTTATTTTCACTGTCTGCCGTTTGACGAATAGAGTTCATATAATGTTATAAGTTAATTAAAGTCATATAAAGTTCATAAAGAAATATCGCAAGATATTTCAAAAGAATGCGCTAAAAATCAGATCCCTCAATCACCGAAATATCCCTAAATCTAGTGATATATCCCAAGCAGTGGTGTCACTGCTAAAGACTCAACTGCTGAATCGTAAAGCGGGATGAGCTCAGAATAAAACGAGTTTGTCAGCTTCGACAGCTCCTTCATACATACCACATACACAGGCGCACCTTTCAACCAATTATTCCCCCACAACACGCCAGCGCCCAAAAAAAAAAAAACAACAGCACAGCTAGGTTGAAAGCATTGGATGGGACATGAAGAATGCTCCCTACAGACTAGACCCTACACCCAAACAACCATGTGCTGGCGTCAGAACAACGATCATCAATCTTCCTCAGAGGTAATGCTGAGTCCATTCCGGAGAGAGTTTTAAAAGCAAATGTTGTTGATTGAATAACCAATAGCTTGCGGCGATCTTGACTTAGGGAAGGGATTGATGAGAAGGAGCGGTGACGGCTCGATTCTAAAGGAAAAAATTACCCATAAGGCCACCATAGACTACAGACATAAAATTTCGAGAACCAACTTACCGAAATTTATTGTTTGACATTCGACCATGGCATTCTACAGGCATTTAATTTCCCAATGCAACATTCTGAAATAAGCCTGAAAAATTTCATTTTTTGAAAGTTGGCTTGGAAAATTTAATGTCTGTAGTATATCATGGCCAATTTAAAAAAATTTCATTTGTGAAAGTTGGCGTGGGAAATTAAAGGTCCCTGGTGTCTTGGTGTGGCGTCTTGGTCATGGCCAAGTATGACAAATTAAATTTAGAAAATTGGTTTGGGAAATTTAATGTCCCTAGTGTATCATGTTCGACTTTCAAAAATAAAATAAAATAAAGTCGACGTGCAAAATTTAATTTTTTAATAAGTTTAAGTCTGTCGTGCCTCATAGAAGTGCACAACTAGCAATCCGTGGCAGCTGCAAAATTTAAAACTGAAAGCGTCACAGTGACGTCACAGTTTATTTGCCTTTGACGACGAAGAGGGGCAGTCTCCCTTTATGTGGAAAAATCACGACCGGGGGAGGAGTGGTGATGGAGACTTTCTCTCTCTGTGCAGAACTCAAGACCGCTGGGGGGGGGGAGGGTGGTGGAAGCGGACAGAAATTTTTACAACCATTCTTAACAGTCATTGTCCATAGCAGGCCATTTGCCAGGCCATTCCTAACAGCCATATTCAGTTTTTCTCTCCTGGCAACTGTTTTTATCTGGCGCAAACATGTACTATTCAAAACTGGTGACGCCAATCATTCAAAACTAATGAAGTCAACTATAAAATTGGGGACTCCAAATAACTGAGAACGCCAACAACACAATAGAGCCCTGGAGCTTCAAATAGCATTACCTATCCAGAAAAACTTGGAACGCCAAAATTACCCCTGCAAGCTGGGGAACAAAAACTTAGCTTGCAGCCTAGAGCTACCCGGGCGAGTCGTAAACGGCAACTGAAGAGGGGGAAGAGGTCTGCGCGTGGCTCTCTTATTACACAAAACCGGACTATAATAGTCTTTGTTACTACACACGTTCCTTATTAAACTACAACCCCACTAAGGAACGCCAACATGACGCTGAACTTGGAACGCCTGGCGTCATTTGGCTTCCATGTAGAACCGCCACTGCTAGCAATGCTTCGCAGTAATGATGGTCTATTGCAGCTACACGCAAAGAATTCAAGAAATGCCTAGACTTTCTACAACGTGGGCAGAAGGGCATCTGCAGCGTAGGCTTGGAAAATTCATCTATTTCTAAACAAGGCATTCCGAGTAACGCCGATGCCAAATAAATCCTTCAAAAGCAATAAGGAGAAGTATAAATCAGAGAAGACGAATCGTTGCAGGCTTAGTTAACAATGAACTTGGCAACAACACTCTCCATCACTCTCGTTTTATTTTAGGCCTTTCCTGATGACAGTAATAGTGTGATGCACTTACAATATTGGAGATCAAGGAAGTTGGTCGAGGAACATAAGAACTAAGCACTGGAAATAAGCAAAAAACTCCTCCTTGGCTTCTTTCGTTTCATGTGAAAGGAAACTATAGAGTATCCTTGTTTATGTACAGAGAGTAAAATAGTAGCATAAGCATAGGACAATTAAGCATGATAACAACTGAAAATACTAAAATATGAACATTACTACTGGAAGTGAAGTCAGACAAAGACACAAACCTTGTTGATGAAAAATTCAAGACTGAAATGATAATCTAAAAAGATTTTTTATTCTAATTTCAGCAACAATTCATTTCAACAACAATAAAACTTGTGCAACCTGACTGGCGCTGAGAAAAGCTAAATGCAAAAATTGCAAATTATGTTATCACCGAACATTCGCCATCTTAAACGTTATCTTTGATACGTAAAATTTCGGCAGCAATTTCAGATTTTTTTTTGTAGGTATAATACATTGAAACTTAGAAGCAAATTACGTCTACATTTAGAATTTGATACATGAATTTTATATACAGTAACATAGAAATGCGATTGTGTTGCCAAAAGAGCAGCAAGCTATAGGTTAAAAGCAGATTCTTCCTTGCCGAACACGGTGTCACGCACCGGCGCAGTTTGCAGGAAATACATGTATCTTCAATTCTCTCGACCCGTTTCTGCAGTAAATTTTTCTACTAACTAAAACGTGGCGGTTAAACCGAACCGGCAATTATTTTGCACGCTATCTTTGATATGTAAAATTAACGTTTCAGTTCTGCTTACCAAGCCTGACATTTGTTCTGCAAATGGGCGTCGTGCAATTCATCTTGCTGCGCCTACAATTTGGAACTCACTTCCCTTCCCGCTTCGTTCCTGATCAACCCTCCCTTTCTTACCTTCTAGTCTGAAAACGCATCCTTTCCCTCCCTAAATGTCTTTTTTTCCCTGAATCTAGAAATGGAAAAACTGACCCAGCTTTTTCCTAAACTTTTTCATTTCCTTCTCGTCTGGATTTCCTAAATTATACGCCTCCCTTGTGCCCATGACGAGGGGAGGTCTGCAATGTTAAACCCTATTATTATTATTATCATTATATTATAAACCACTGATAAATGATCGAAACAATAACAAATCTTACACGTACACTTCATGATGCCACCGCTTTTGACAATGCAATACAATAGTTCTTTAGTACTGATTTATGGATTTATATATACAAACAAATAATGGCTCCGTTCATCAAAGTTCTATACGACCCATGGCTTTGTGCCATACTTGGCAATGCTTTCAAAGGCTCCACTAATAAGTCCAATCCATCCAAGATGATGGGTACTAGAGACATCATCATAATGATAAAGCGGAGTGTATGCTATAAATCATCGACTAAATCGGAAGGAAACTAAATTATGTTGCAAACTGTATACACATAATGTTGATTAGTCAGAAGGACAGACTTTTCTTCTCAATTTGTCAACATTTTCATATCCACTTAGTACATAGGCGTTTGAAATAATACTACCATTATTTTCTGCTAATAAAAATAATGAGAATGTTCTAATGCTAATAGTGGTCATACACCTAGTGATAGCAAAATAGTGGATAGGTTATAATATGACAAAAAAATATGACAAAATATAACAAAGAAAAAATTGATCTACGGCATACGTCATGCATATATACCCTCGATCAACCCCTGAATGCAACACTCGTGGCATATCTAAGACTTCAAAGTTTCTTCACTCAATGGTTCCACGCGGCATTCAAAACTCACCCGCTTGGTCTTGGTTAAGTTTTAGAGAGTTTCAAGACCGAGTATACTATCTAAGAGTAATTCCGATCCGGTTCATTGCCCCCGAGCCACGCAAAAAACCACTCCATTTTCTTTAGTCGCCTTTGACGACTCGTCCGAGAAGGTCTGAGCAGCAGACCTATTCTCTTTTTGCCCCAGTCTGCAGGGGATACAACTCACCGGTGGGAGGAGGGGATTTGTAGTTCAAGGACCGTGTGCAGTACTTAACAAAGACTATTACAGTCCAGTTCTGTGCAAGAGAGCCAACACAGAGCCGCTCCCGCCGCTTTAGTCACTTTCACAACTCACCCAGGAAACTCTGGGCTGCAATTCAATTCTTTGTTCCCCGGCCAGCAGAGGGTCAACTCACCGGTGTTCCCTCATCTTCGTCCTCAACGAATGAGCTGAGCGAGCGCTCTCTGCAGCCGAAGCAAGTGCAGCGGGAGTAGCGAAACGCCGGCCTCCATCTGCGCCTAGCCTGCTGCTGGCCCGCCCCTCCCGACGTACTGTCCATATGACCTCGCTTCGACGCGGTCGACCCAATTTTGAACTCTGATCCAACCCCACAAACCCCCAACGACGTCGCTCCGGCAACTGCACGCTGCGGTCTCGTGAGTACGGTTGATTTTTTTTGTAAAAACGGGTTCTCTAAAGCACCGAAGGTTAAGTGGGGAGAATATCCAAATGTTCGACAAGACTCGATTCACTCGAAGTAGCTAAGAGATGAAGAAAGCGCGATTGCAAGCTGAGATTTTGAACCTGAGCCTGAACCAGGACTTGCTGGCGTTTTTTGCACTCCTGTGAAACCGATTTGCACTCTTTGGCTGAGTCAATTTATTAGAACCACAGGCTAGCACAAACTATACGAGGAGCTAGGATAAATTATGATACTGGATAGCCCTAGTCAACTACGATCATTGGTGTGCTAATAGAGAACAGTGAATCTAAAAAGGCTTAGTTAGTCCAGCTGATTTATCAGGTTGCACTGCGCTGGTTGCGTTATTTCCATCGCATTCAAGAACGGAGTCGTCTATCAGTTTCCAAGCTCGACTTGCATTCAAAAACATGCACGACAACTTTCGATTTTTTTTGGCTGACTACACTGGCGGTATTCTGAACTAGATCCAGGTTAGTCTAGACTATTAAAATCCACCACTTTGTTTCGAAGCTAGTTCGTTAAGCACGTCCTACACCGCAACAGCATTATTTCGCAAATAGCGTCACTTCTAGGCCTACTGCTACTATCAAAATCAGACGATACAGCGCGTAAAGCTAAATTATAAACTCCTGCTTCGCACTATGCGTAACAGTTCAGAAATAAACGCATATCGTTCCCTTTTTCTAACACAGCTGACAGCTGTGTAAGTAACGCTAATGCTATAATGCGATAGTCTACTCTCTAAGTTATAACTAATATTACAGCTGCAACAGAGCTGTCTGACTGTCTAGTCACGTGCGTGGCATTACACCGTAAACGTTTACGACGGACACAGAGCCGCCAAACGCCCGCAGCGTACAGCCCTGTCAGCCAATGAAATGCACAGTATCCTTCAATACGCCGCGCAGCGGTACG
>JAQIWG010002556.1:0-20059 GCA_034695025.1 Chamaedrilus cognettii | reverse complement strand
GAGCTGAATATGAGGTGGTGGAGAGGTGGCGGAGCTGAGCTCCGGTGAGCTCCCCCTTACTTTCACCACTGCTAATACAGAGGGTGTCTTTCAGTATAGTACGATAGCGCTGAGAGGGAGTCTTTCAGTGTAGTACTACAGCGCTGAGAGAGAGTCTTTCAGTCTAGCACTACAGCGCTGAGAGGGAGTCATGCCCAACTACCGCCTCACGTACTTCAACGGGCGAGGGCGCGGCGAGACGACGCGACTCTGCTTCGCTGCGGCGGGCATTCCTTACGAGGACTACCGCATCGAGAAGCCTGACTGGAACGCGCTGAAACCTGGTCAGTGCTGACCACAGTAGCATGCTATAGCTGCCTCTCACTTCATAGTCTGGCACTGACCTGCTAACTATCCAAGTTTGCGGTATTGCCAAGCTATGTACGTGTCGCTCTACCATATTATTGCGTGTAATGTCAACTCAATGTATGTTAAACTAAGTTAAATATCAATCAAGGTAGGCCCTATATCTATGCCCGCTGCAATCGGTAAATAGTTGGAAAAACAGAATGGCGGTAAAATTTAGATTCTTGCTATCAATCGGGTAATTTTAAATATAGGCTCTACGCCAATGCTTATAGTACTCATCATTGAGGCGAATCATACGTGCAGGTGTGCGCAGACGTGCCCTGGACCACCATGCCTGTACTGGAGGTGGATGATGGTGAGGGAGTGAGGGTGTACCGTACATGTGTGTGTGGCTGTCACTGTGTATAGACGTGCCCTGGACCACCCTGCCTATACTGGAAGTGGACGGTCGTGTGCTCGGACAGAGCGTTGCCATCGCCCGACACGTAGCCAGGGAGGGCGGTGAGAGTAGCTCTACTCTCTATTGTGTGTAGCACGCTACACCTTTCTATGTTCTACTCCTCTCCATGCTTCTCAGTGTCCCCACACACATGGGGACATGGCGCCTTTGTTTATTTCAGGGCTGGCGGGCCAGAGCGCTTTCGAGCAGTCCCAGGTCGACTCTGTCGTGGACGCTGTGACGGACTTGAGGGAGAAGGGGATCGCGCTCAAGTGGGTCCCTGAGGGGCCCGCCAAGGTAACCCGACCCTTGCGACAAGTTTCTCTTGTTAGCTTTGTAATTACAGTCAACACAACTACCAAGCTGTGTCATTTCACGACAATCACATTTTTATCGTCGTGCCACTTGTCAACATAAATGTCTCTGATTTTCACAACAATATGGTTTAATCAAGTGACGTTTTCTCACGTTAGACAAATAGAATAGACTAGTTTGTTTTTGGTTTATTTCTTTGTTGCTTGACCTTTTTCGTATATTTTTAAGCCCAGTTCAACGGTGTCGTCATTTATTTGCTGCAATGCTCTCACAATACAAGGCCATTGTTGGCGGCCCTGCTGTAACAGGAGGCGGCAGTGAAGACGTTCCACGACACCACCCTGCCCGCCATGTTGCCCAACCTAGAGCGCTTCGCCGCCTCCAACCCCTCCCACTCGGGCCACTTCGTGGGCAGCAAGGTGGGCACTAGCTACACCAGCAGCCTCACACCTGAGCAGCTAAATGTAGCCCTATGTGGTATAAACATGCTGTCATAGGGCAAGTTTTAATTGGTTAGCCTATAAGTCACTAAGATTCACTACCTACGTTTATGATCACTAATGTCTGAAAATCAAGGCAAGAAATGCCTTGATGAAACATGTGATATGTATATACCATTGTGATCCAAGCAAAGCAAGAGACTACGCATATACGCATATACGCATATACGCATATACGCATATACGCATATACTCTATATATGGAACTATGAATCCTGATGCGTATTGAGCGTCCAGAACATTTTTTTGACAGCTTATTGGGCATCATGTCATCTTGTTACACTTCCCGCACTGCTTTGTACATAGAGCATATTCTATTGCTTTATTGACGCTTTGTCTCTGCAATATTGCTGCTGTGGTTTGTGCACTCAGATGACGCTCGCTGACATTCACTTCTACGCTGTCATAGAGTCGCTCATGCCGAGCATGCCCCACGTCCTCAAGGGCTACCCGGCCCTCACGGGGGTCTGCGACCGTGTCCACACCCACCCCCGCATCGCAGAATACCTTAAGCACCGCCCCCACACCGCCCTCTGAACCAGACTTGTAGCCGAGAGGGGGGGAGGGGTTAGGGGGGGCGTGTCTTTCATCGCCGTTGCGTTGTTTAAAATTTGAGATGTCAACAATCGTAGTACCGGTCGCTGTCTGGTGATTCTAACTTCTGAAAAACTCGTTAACTCGCTGCTAGTTTAAAAATGTAGGCTACGCGTATTTTTTTACAATTTAATGCGCTGCAAATGATGCGCGCATCTTCCATATTGACTAAAACATGATGCGCTCGATTTACGTCAGATTAGTTGCATCAGATTACCGTTTAACATGGACTATAGGCGATGCAACATACGTTATGTTGACTGTGTGTAAAAACGACCAGCATCATGTGAGCAATGAAGTGTTTATTACAGCTTGTATTTAAATAAATACTATATAAGCGCTATTACCAAAAAGCCTGACCAAAAATATCAGTACGAAAAGCGTACAAAATAATAGACTAAAGCGATCCAAGCGGTTGGGGCCACAGCAACTCCCAAAATTATATGACAACGAATTTGGCGACCAATTTAGCGAACACATTGAAAAAATTACCGCCGAGCGGAAAATTTGAAATTTGATTTATTAGCATGGCAACAATGCGCAGAGTTTTGCAAACGCTGCGTATTCAGTGATTTGCATATATTAAAGACAATCAGGTATTAATTCAGCGCACGATAGGAAATCATTATTTTCACAAATTGTTTATTACAATAAGAATATAGAAGCATTCAGGAATTATATTACATTACATAGACTATATTGTACCTCAGAGTTTAGGTAGAATGTTCAAATGTAATGCGCAGACCGTTAACATTTTCTAAGCAGTAAAATCTTAGATATAATTGCACATGGTCTAATTCTCCTATAGAGGGAAGACGCTCGAGATACATTGAGTAAAAGATGTGCAGCGGTGTACAATATTACACAATAGAAGATGTGCAGGAGTGTGCAATATTACACAATAGAAGATGTGCAGGAGTGTGCAATATTACACAATAGAAGATGTGCAGCAGTGTGCAATATTACACAATAGAAGGTGTGCAGCGGTGTGCAATATTACACAATATAAGATGTGCAGCGGTGTGCAATATTACACAATACAAGATGCGCAGCGGTGTGCAATATTACACAATAGACATTACACAGCTGCAGCAGTTGCTTCTTTCGTGACGTGTGATATGGCAGCACGCGCATAGCAGCGATCAACGGCCAGCAAATATTGTCTAAGGAGTGCGAGTAGTGCGTAAAGCCTTGGTCCAGATGGACTCAAGCTGTCGGTGCCGCGTGTCCGCTTGGAATGAGCTCAACGCGATCGATCAAACAGCTCTCCACTTCGCAGACAAAATGATTAAAAGTTTGTATAACATCTCTCTGCTCCAATCTCGTCTCTAGACTCAACGGAGCGCTTAGCGACCAAACTTTTGGACAGAAGCCTACGTCAACTTTCGGCCTAACCTATTTGAAAGAATCTGCTCAGAGTTGCTGCGTCAGCATGACGAGGGTATTACGGTTTCAACGCTGCCAAAACTGTTCATTGACAAACAATAAATCAACAAAACAGAGTGTACATCTGTTATGGACAGCCCGGCGGACTCGCTCTGTCCGAGTTCACGTCGCCAACAAGAGGCGAGGTGTATGTATGTCGCAGAGTAGCGCCGTGTACATGTATGTCAGCACTTCTCTCCGACCATAATTACGGGGCCTACAATGTCTAAGCGTAATAGCTGGCCGCGTGTTGGCAAACAAACAGCGAAGTTAGCAGCTATAGAAGTGAGCAGACCGTGTCGTGTAGTACAGTGTAGATAGCGCGTCGGTCCTGCCTATGCGTTGTTGACCGTATCCCATGGCGCGCCTCGTGTTTTGTACTCTGTGTAGACTCAACACAACAAGACTTCTCACCAAGTCTGACGGTGCCTAACTGGCCTACAAGTCACAGTATAGGCCTATGTTTGAAAGAATTGTCGTTTAGTCATGTAAACTTCAAGTAGCACAACTTACAGTAGTAAGTTGTTATCAGTAAAATCGATTATTCTACTCGGTACCGTGAAACTGGTGAATATTGCATAGCCTGGGCTACATGTGACATTTTACTAAGCGCGATTGATCAGGTCTGGAATATCCTATGCTATCGCCTAGCGTGAGAAACATGCTGAACTTGAAATAGGCCTATAATAGAAGTGATGCTATACACAAATCTAGGCCTATCAATATTAATATAGGACCTTAATCTCTCATTGATTTCAACTCAAAGTAGCTTAATTGACTTAATTACGAGTCGCTTAGTAACTTTGCTACCATTTGAAGCCTGCCTCTGATCCTTCACAGGCAAACAAAAATATTTTTTTATCTCCGAATATTGACAATCGCATTCGTCGAGCGGCTCTGAAGACCTAGACCAGCCTCCTTACTACCCTTCACTTCCGCATCCACACCCCGACAGCTCGCTCGAGTCCCGACTCGCGCCAGCTCTCGGTATCATGTCGCGCTACCGCTTGACCTACTTTAACATGCGCGGCCGCGCAGAGACAGCTCGGCTCGTGTTCGCCGCGGCGGGGATCGGGTACGAAGACCGACGCATCGACTCGGCGCAGTGGGCGGCCATGAAGACCAGTGGGTGCTGCTCTCTCGCTGCTCATCCACAGCTCTGTGTTTTACTGACATACACGACCGTCAATGCCGATTATTATTATATCATATACCAGTGGTTGAAGCGGGTGGAAACTCTTTCGAAAACTCTTTTGCGGTAGCTACAATCTCACTAATCCCAGATGTTGTTTTTGCAAAAGGGAACGCGCATCTTTAATTCAATACTGCCAATAGGGAGCGTGCTAACATGCTTACACCTCCTCCGCAGCTGTAATGTATAATGTTGGTCGCTGCAGAGACCCCGTGGGGCACGGTGCCGCTGCTCGAGGCGGACGGGAACGTGATCGGTCAGAGCATCACGATCGCGCGCTTCATCGCCAAGGAAGGAGGTTTGTGCACTGTATAGCGGCTCCAATACATGTGTGTATAAGGAGGCGCCATAAATGGCATCAAAATAGCGCCATGCCAGACAGACTCGTCGAGGCTCGCTGCGTGTCGAGGAGGAGGCTGGAGTGAATGCTTTGCTAAGCAAAGTCCCAAAGTCGGAAAGGCGCAAAGACAGTCGGAAAGTTGCAAAGTCACAGTTCGCAATCGCAATGTACATTTAAACTAAAATATCTGACTAGGGGTTAACAATGCCGACTATTATTTTTTCAACCATTATTTTACCCCCTCCCTGTGCAGGTCTGGGGGGCAGGAGCCACTACGAGCAGGCGCTCATCGATTCTTGTGTCGACTCGATCACAGACCTCAGGGAGAAGGTTCTCAAGCTCGCATTCACCCCCGACAGCAACGAGAAGGTAGGCTGTATATTGAACAGGACACATGTCATGGACAGTGTACACGAAGACACTGTTTACGTTAGCCTATTTCGCTAACATGCTTTGTTTGCCTGTATCTACTTTGTTATCCTACTTTGCAATGTTTGCCAGTTTTTGACTGCTATTCATTATACAAGCGACTTCTTTGCTTCCTCTTCGTAAATCTGTCGCTACGCTAGGCTAGATGCAAGAATTACGTGTAGCTTGCTACTTATTTTCTTGCTACCCCTGCAAGCTGCAAGCCGAGGAGCAGGGAATCCCCCATCTATTTTCTAGCTAATCGCTATGCTAGTCCTAGTGTGTGGATGCAGCGAGCAGCTATTCTTGAGTTTGTTTTAACTGTCATGCTATTGTTGCTAATGTTTCAGAGCGCCGCTGTTCGAGAGTTTGAGGATAAGTATTGTCCCACGGTCATCCCCAACCTCGACAAGTTTCTCTCTCGCAACCCCAACAACTCGGGCTACTTCGTGGGCGACAAGGTAAGTAGCTACACCCCACACGCATCCTGCAGGGTAAGTATAACAACCCCAGCAATTCAGTCTACTTCGTGGGGACAGTTTAAGTGGCCATTGGTTAAAGTAGAAAATAAGAGATATGGGGTTTCATATTTTAACAAAAAAACAGATGCCAATATATCAAAAATTTATCAGTCGCGAGAAAAGTATCGCGCAGCGAGTTGACACAGTCAACACTATGGGGTCCTAAGCAGTGAAGCCACTGCTAGGAATATGTCACTAGATTTAAGTGTCTTTCAGTGTTGGAGGGATGTGATTTTTAGCATAATTTCCTGATATTTGGGGATATTTTTTTAGAAAATGACGAATATACAATTTGTCAATGGGAGCTGGGAATATTGTTGTAAAAAAAAGCATATAGGGATGTTTTTGCCAAGATACCCAGAATCTAGGGATATTACGTTTTGATCCAATGGTATCACTGATCCTAAGAAACAATATCCTAACAAACAGCGTTGATGCGCACTACTGCTGTGTGCCCAGATGTCGCTGGCGGATATTCACTTCTACGCGACGGTCGAGAACCTGCTGCCCAACATGCCCGACGCACTCGTGCGCCACCCTCGTCTTCAGCAGCTCTACGACCGCGTCCAGTCCCACCCGCGCATCGCAGAGTACCTCAAGCGTCGCCCCGTCACCAGCATCTAGCCACACTTCCTCTCACTGGCAGCGAGTGTGGCTAGATGTAGTCATACAGTCACAATAGCAATGGATCTCTACTAGTACAACTATGCAGAAACATGATCTCTCAGTACACGGACTGCTATATATGTTGCTCTGCTACCAATGAACTTCTGGATGAACATCAATAATAAACTACAGTCGACTACTTCGTGGTTTAATATTAGAATAACGACACTGCTGGGCAAACGGTTTACCCTGAGATATTAAACACAAGATGCAACACAACAAAACTGCATACATACGCAGTTTTTTTTATTTGTTTGACTGCTTCGATTCAGAACAAAACAGTCGAATTTAAAACTAGAGATGCATATCATCTTTTATAAGTGAATATTTAGATATGAACGGTACATTCTGTGCGCGTTAAAATATGCTCTGCTTCACATTTAGAAATCTAGGTCCTATATATAACAATAAACTACCTAATGCAACACATTTGTAGAGCACAGAATACTGGTAATCAGGCATATATGTATTATATCATAAAGATTCAATAATTAGGTCAAAAATCAATAATGACTTAATGATTAGAACCACAACGTGATACAAATTTGCTAACAGAAATTGTCCCATCCGCCACACCAACTGTTTGCATGGTTGAGTTCATCGGTTCACGTGCATCTAAAACAATCTGCCGCCAGGTGCTCATACCCATTATTGTCAAACTAGAACAGCGTGAAACCTATTCGTTGAAAGATCACATTATCACTATTTTAGTAAACAACTCGCATAAAAAACCAACTTCACACGCATAGAAAACGGATCAATATATGCAGAACAAAATTAATATTCTCAACCACATGGCTCAAACTTAGTGTCAGCAACAAGTATGTCTCAAGCAAGCACCAAAGACTGGATCGATGCATTGATGAATTGAGTTGGAGAGCATGCAGCAACTTCAGCAACTTGAGCGTCCAGCCAATCTCTCATACAGCACCAGCAGCACTCATCATCCACGCGCGTATCAGACACATTAATTATCCGTAAAAACCACCGTACAAAATAATTCTAGACTCCACCAAATAAAATTAACGAAGCTGCATAGTCAGGTCCTAGCTGGGCAGGGGCTGACAAAGCCCCATAATGGCCCCTCGGGGTGTCTGAGCCGCCCCTGTACCCCTCAGGGGCGTCAGAGCCCCCCTTGTCCCCCCCCAGGGAGAGTCCTGCGTGCGAGCAGCAGTCTGACTTTATCGTAGACGCCGAGGAATATGGCGCCGCCTAGTGAAATCCACAGGACGCGGGGCACCAGACCGGCAAATAGTCTGCAGCAGCGCAGATAGCAATAAATTATAATAATAAATAAAATGAGCAATAACAATAAAAACTAACAAGAAGTGACAATCGCACCGGTCAGCATCTTACACACACATTCACTGGTTTCCGAAGAATTGCTATTAAAGTGAGCGCACACATTCATCAAATAAAATTTGATTCACAGGGGCCACGACACTTTTTGTCATCTTCATTGCATCCAAATTTTCCATATATTACCTAATAATGTCCTACACGGCTACTTTTGTAGATACCGGACCTATACACAAACACACACATCAAATAATTGTTAGGTCTAGCTCTCCAAATAAAATTAATTTTTCTATTACATTGTAAATCGGTGCCCCCTGGCGAGAGGGCCCGCGACGCTCGGGTGGGTTGCTGCGGCCGAAGCGCCGTCATGCACTGGGGTGGACATGGCGTCGCCTATAGTGTGCGGCGGAAAAGGGGTGGTTGTCAGTCTGTCAGTTGAGTCCTAAACTGATCTCAGAATACCCATCATCACTGCTAGCATTCCTCTATGTCGGTGTGTGTAACAATTGTCAGATATCCTCGTGTCAATATGCTCCCCTATATCCTTGTGTCAATATGCCCCCCTAATTACCACTAATTCTCCAATATCACCCTTGTCAATAGGCTACGCATCAATATTCCCTCAATGTTATTAGGTCTAACTTCTACCATCGTCCAAATTAATCGTTCTAGACTAGTTGACAAGTTCACTGTTCGCTTGCCGCCATTTATCGAATTATCCTTCACTTATGATTGGTGTCGTTATAATTGTAAAGTTTCTCATTATTTCCCTAAGATTTTCTCAGAGAGTACAGTACATCTCACACGAAGACATCCGCAAGGAAGCATGAAGAATGATTATTGAGCAGGCATCAGGCAAATCATAAAAATCGAATACGGAAAGCGCCGCGAAGTTAGGCGACAAAGTAAATAGAGCGATGCTGCAGTAATAACGTGATTGGCAAATATCAACAACACGAACGTATCTCCCTGGCTGCGATGAATCTGCGACTTACAGTTCACAAAAGGTCCTCGCAAGAGTTCTCTCTCGTATCACGTTCACAATTACCCCTAATCACGCTAATTAGGCGGTAACCAAACTATCTAATCACCCCACAATTACGCATCGACTCTCTCTCGCAACCCTCGCAAACCTTCGACCTTTGATCGCTGTTCAAAACTTTCTCTCTAGTCAACGTCTGTTTCACAACCGATCAGAAAATTAGTTATTCCAATACGAGCACAATAAACATAAAAATAATACTGCCCACGATTTATCATTCGTTACTTAATATCAAACAGTCTGTCCGTAATCCATGACGTCGCAAACAGCGGGCTGACATCGCGGGGCCTGCATCACTGGCCCACCCAGTCTGAGTCACTCGCAGAAAATAGCTGGCAGCGTGCCAATAATCCAAGGGGGGGGGAAGAGGGGAAGAGGCTGTCTGTAGCCGGAGGCTAGGGACAACCTTGACGAAGTCCTGTGAAGGGAGGCTGTCTATAGTGGGAGACTAGGGACAGCCGCCAGTCGCCGCGCCTCATTGGGCGCTGAGTGGACTCGCCGACTGACTGCAGACCCTGGGGAGCAGGGAGGGGAGGGACAGAGCCAGGGGAGGGAGGAGGAGTCGTTTGGGACTAATTTAAAACATTCTCTTCTTTGTGTAGGCTAATCCTCTGCAACGTTTGTAGTAAAATAAATTGTATCCTTTAATACCTCATTGGTTTTGCTGCATTATAGTGAAGAAAAATGATGGAAAAGGCTTCAAAATAGCGCCATGCCAGACAGACTCGTCGAGGCTCGCTGTGTATCGAGGAGGAAGCTTGAGTGGATGCGTTGCTAAGCAAAGTGGCAAAGTCGCAGTCGCAATGTCGCAAAGTGCATTAAAACTAAAATATTCGACTAGGGGTTCGGGCATCAATTTTTAAGGGATGCTAATCTATTGTACAACTGCGTGCACAATGTAGATAGGCTGTGCAATATAGGAGCATCAACACAGAGCACAAGCAGCAAGTGGTCTAGAAATAAACACCTTGTCCTCAGAATGTCAAATGCTACTTAGCACTCCCAAGTCAGCACTGCGGGCAGCAAATCAATGAAACAAGAGATAAAATCGAGCATTTACCAAGCTGCTCACTACTATTATGTTGATCTCAAAATTCGTTTGCTGTCGACTCCAGTGATGCCATTGCTTGGAATATATCACTAGAATTTGTGATATTTTCGTGAGCGAGGGATCTAATTTTGAACGAAATCGCCAGATATGTTGAGAATTATTTTAGAAATGATGCGCTTTATAATTGGAGCTTGGGATCTTTTTATCAAAATGCGATCTAGGGATATATTAGGCCAAGATGCCCAGAATCTAGGGATATTCTATTTTGGTCCAATGGTATCACTGGTCCACTGTGAGCTGACTGCTCCATTAGAACGATCGGAGACTGCCCTGTGTGTGGTGCAGAGCGGAGCGGGGTCTGGGGGAGGGGCCCAGATCTCCCCCAGGGGACGAGGACGATGCTGAGGCCGAGCTGGTGGCGCTGATGAGTGACACTGAGCAGGGCGACCTTGAGAAGGTCAAGGCCGTGGAGCGCATCGAGGCGGGGGTGAGGGGGCACCAGACACGCAAACGTCTCAGCGCCAAGGCAAGGGGGCGAGGGGCATCCTTACCCTTCTATTATCTTTTAGGCTGTGCTTATTACTGCAGTACACAAATACAATGCAGAAGTGCTGATTGGAGTGTTTTTGGCTATGGTGTTAATTACTTCAACTTCAACTTCTCTACTGCACTCCACCCTATTGGATGATTATTTGCAGGGCTGACGAAATTAAGCACCTTTGCCAAGGGTGTCCGAAGTGACTCCAAATATTTTGCCGAGGCCGGGGTTTGAACCAACTCTCTGCCACACTCGCAATCCGAAGTCCGCGACTTAGACCACTTGGCCACAACGCTTCGCCAATTATATAACAAACTGATTGGCTTTCTTGACAACTGCGGTCAGTTAATGCAGCGTATGATGCTTGTTTCTCTTGCGATGTATGGCACTAGGACACTATCTTACCAGTTGCTTAATGGAAAGTTATTTGAATGATCATGGATTAATGTATCGGTAACCAATCGCCTCTCCTGAAACAGAGCTTAGATCAATGGCCCACTACGCTGATTCGCTGGATGACGCAATGATCTCGGACCCATTTTCAACTCTCCATTCAACAACTGGCTGTTAGTTTCACTGTATATAGCTGTTTTATTTTGAGTTGTCCCGGCGGACACCCCTGCACAGGTTTGTGAGGAGGTCACATCAACAGAGGGCGCCTTGCTTCCCCCCTGCCCCACGCATCAACCCCCGCCACCCCCTTGTCAGCAGCTACTCGAGCACCTTGCTGAACCCCCCCCTCGCACGCCCATCCCTCTCCCTACAGCCGGCCTAGTGGGGGTTGACTGCTCAACAGAAGACACCTCCACACCCGATGATGCCATATTTGAGCAGAGTCTCAACATGTCTGAGCCTTCCAGTGTCAACACATACTGTCACGAGCTGGCTGGTCTGATGTCTGCGGAGGTAGCTCATCAAATTGAAATATCTCCCGGACAGGACTCTGCCAGTATCAGCGCTGAGTCACACATCTATCCAGACACTATGAGTTGGATCCACAATCCCACACTCACTCGCTCGTTGTACAGCGTTGAAAACAATCCATCATCCACTAACATTGATGATCTTCAATCGGAGGATGCCGCGGTGGTATCTAACGTATCCATGGAGACGACCGTCAGGCCTGCTTCCCCCACGCCACACCTCGACAACGCTTTAAACTCCACGCATTCCAATCATCACGTGACCCAGGATGGGAATCCTAGCCCTCCCATGTCGGGAGAGTTAGTTTTAAATCCTCCACTCGTTTCTGACATTAGCCTTGCCTCCAATGCCTCGCATCATGACGCAGTGGGGTGCCTCTCACCCTTGATCCAATCGGAGTCTGCCAGTATTCCTCTTTCTCACGCTGCATGTGCTGACCTTATACAACACTCAGAGAATGTTGATCAGAGTGCCTCACACGCGCCAGTCACAGCTGATCGACTTTTAGTCTCACACAGTGCGCAGTTAGGCAATAATCGACATCTTGCCAAGGTTACGAGCGATTCACAATCTTCTTTAACTCTTGGCTTGGACCCCGCGCATAACTCTTCTAACACAGTTCCAGTTCATAATGCACTTAATATAGTTCCAGTCTCTAATTCACTTTTCCCAATTCCAGTCTCTAATTCACTTGACGCAATTCCATTTTCTAATTCACTTGACCCAGTTCCAGTCCCTAATTCACTTGTCAAACTTCCTAGTCCTGACCCCGCGCCCCCCGCCTCCCCTCCACCTCCCGCTGCCTCCGCGCACCCCGGTGGGGGGGAGGAGGTGGTGGACATTGACCTCACTGACCCCGAGGTCGCCAAGGCAGCCATCTTCATCCAGGCAGGCTTCAAGGGCCTGAAGCTGAGGAAGAGAGCAACGGTTACAGGTGCATCCGCAGGGGCATCCACAGGGGCAGGCACAGGGGCATCCACAGGGGCAGGTACAAGAGCAATTACAAGGGCAGCTACCGTGACGACTGTGAGAGAAACTGAACGGACAGAGACAGTGGCAGGGACAGGTACAAATAGAGGGGCAGGGAGGGAACACACAGCAGGACAAGCAGGTGGGCAGAAAGCAGAACAGAGAACACCAGACAGGGAGGAGACACTGGGCATACAATCAGCAGTAGTAACGGAGGAACACACTAGGGCAAAGGCAGAGGCTGTCACCTGCAGGGCGGCCATAGTGGCAGCTCCGAGTGCAGCTAGTGGGACAGGTAGTGATGCGACTACAGGGACAGTTAGAGCGGCATGCAGTGAGACAACCACACAGACAGCTGCTGCAGTAAGTCAGTCAGTCAAGCAGCACGACATGCAATCGCTTGCTTGTGACGTCACGACAGCTGAAGCTCCGCCCACTGAAGCTACGGTCTCTTTACAAGTCCTTCCCAACAGTGCGGCTGAAGGGGCGGGCCCTACTCAAGCCCCTCCCACCAGTGATGCTGCAGGAGCGGCCCCTACACAAGCCCCTCCCACCAGTAAGGTTAAGAATGATGATCCTGCCTGTCAGACCTCTGTAGCTTACCAAGCTCCGCCCACTCGGCCCAATACTCTGCTCACGATAAGGGATGAAGCTCCGCCCACTCGGGCTCTTACAGATGAAGCGCCGCCTACTGCTGAAGAAGCTTCGCCCACGAGTGGTGCAGAGGCTCCGCCCAGAGAGGTGGCTATGCCGTGCGGCGCTAGTGGAATGTGTGTGTTAGCATGAGTCTGCATGACGTCATATCTAGCGTCCGGCTCTTGTCTCACTGCAGTTCTGTGTTGCGTGTTAGTCTGCATCTGTTCTATTTATAGACATAGAGCATGGGGTGTTAGTGGCCCACTGCGTCAGTTCTATTTATACTGTAGACTACTGTAGCATTAGTTCTATTTATAGACTAGCTCGCATGTCCTTGATGCAGGCTGTCAATCATGCTGTTTTCACCGTGACTATTGTTGTATAATACATATACCATCTTTTTGCTAATGAGGGCACGTATAATGTAGGGTGAATGTTTCTGAGTATCTTGTTTATTGGACTGCTGTTGTAGCGAGTTTAGGATCTCTTTACCAGATCTGCGTGTCTTGTGGTTTCTATAAACAGAGCAATGTCTTACTGGCATGTCTCGGCGTTTGTAGTTTCTATAAACAGAGCAATGTCTTATTGGCATGTCTCGGCGTTTGTAGTTTCTATAAACAGCGCAGTTGCATGATCTTTGCGAGGTTGTAAGTCATTCATTTAGCCCTAATCATTGACATATAGTTTTAAGTTTCAAATGCTGAATCTATGCTCGTCAGTTGTTAGTTTAGGATATATGCGATACATTTAACACACCATATTCAATTGATATGAGGAGTAATGATTACCAAATGCAGGATTACACTACGTGTTCATTCTTTACTATTTTAAGACAATGGGCCTACAATTTTATAATTGCAGTCATTACTAATATTCATTTGACAGCACTCATTTCGTACATGTATGTGTCGCTGTAGGACAGTAGAGCGCAGTGTGTAACACCCTGTCCTACATTCCCTTGCTACAGAAGACCCCGACGCCCATCACCTCCCCCAAGCAGCAGAGCGACGCAGACATATTTGACGACCTGGGGGGGCCCCTGGCCGCCTGCGCCCCCCCATCCCCCCACTCGTCCCCCGAAGGGGCGGAGATGGGGGAGGCTGCCTCGAGGCTCCAAGCCGGCGTGAGGGGCATGCAGACACGCAAGGATCTCGACCATTCATTGGTCAGTGCCCAGCCAATCAGCGCTAGAGGTTCAGCGAGGACATTTATCTAAAATCGCGTATAGGCCATCAGTTTGATTGCGTGCTTGAGGAAAGAGATGAAAGTTCCAGTGTTGTTATGGGCAATACGAACTCGTGCAGCTTTCATCAAACCGATATTGGACCTTTGTGTTACAAACGCATCATGATGGTGTTTCAATACCATCGGAGCCTGAAAAGTGCCACCCGGAAAATATCTAAAAATGTCTTTTTGACGTATGGGCTTAAATGCGGATTATAAATAAGAAATCTCTGCTCATCAGTTCTACCAGATTCTCCGAGCAGTCTGAAACATAGTGGCTGTCAGCACGCAGCAAAATAAAAGTCACAAATAAAGAAATTGGGACCAAATCTGGTAAATAGTAGGTAGCTAAGCACCATGTGCTGAGGCACTGCATTGAATGACAGCCCCACCCCTTGTGTTGACTGAAGCCACGCTCCCCGTGATGACTAAAGCCACGCCCCCTGTATTGCCTAAAGCCACGCCCCCTGTGTTGACTGAAGCTCCGACCCCTGTGTTGACTGAAGTCACGCCCTCTGTGTTGACTGAAGCCCCACCCCCTATGTTTTATTGACAGCGCGCCGGTGAGGCCGGTAAACGGGAGGATGACGTCACGCGCCTGCAAGCGGGCTACCGCGGCATGAAGGCGCGCAAGGAGGGGCTGTCCCCCTCTGGGGTGGTCCATAGCCCCCACAGCTCCCAGGGAAGCCACCGCTCCCCCGCTGGGAGCGTCCAGAGCCCCCACAGCTCCCAGGGGAGCCCCCACTCCCCCTCGGCTGAGCGCGTCGCAGCAGTCGACAGGATCCAGGCAGGCTACCATGGCATGAAGGCACGCCTGAGCCCCCCCAGTTCCCAGGGCAGTCACCACTCCCCTGCAGGAGGGGTAAAGAGCCCCCACAGCTCCCAGGGGAGCCCCCACTCCCCCACAGAGGGAATTAAGAGCCCCAACAGCTCCCACGGGAGCCCCCACTCCCCCTCTGCCGAGCGTGTGGCCGCTGTGGATAAGATACAAGCAGGCTTCCAGGGAATGAAGACCCGGCGAGGGTTGGGCTCCACTGGCTCCCCCCACAGCGGGGGAAACAATGCCCTTAGTGAAGAAGAGGCGGCAACCCGCATTCAGGCGGGAGTGAGGGGCATGAAGGTTCGCCGAGACCTGAGGGCTGCCAGGGCCCCTGCTCACTCCCCCGCACTCTCCCCCGCGCTGTCCCCCTCCCAGTCGGGCCATCACTCCCCCCCCAAGTCCGGCGCGCACTCCCCCGCTCGCTCGGGGGGGGCGGGAAGTGAGGGGGATGTGGCCGAGGCAGCGTCTCGAATCCAGGCAGGCTACCTCGGCATGAAGGCACGCCAGGGGGGCGCCTCCCCCCAGGGGGCTATCTCCCCCGTGGGGGCTACATCACCCCAGGGGGTTGTCTCCCCCCAGGGGGCTACATCCCCCCATGGACCCACCTCTCCTCATGGATCCACCACTTCCCTTAAAAGCGGAGCCTCTCCCAAGCACGCAACCTCTTCCAAGGGAGTGACGTCCCCCAAGGGCACGACCTCCCCCCTGGGACCCCCTTCCCCCCACGGCTCCCTGTCCCCCCAGGGGCGCCCCTCCCCAGCGCCCCCCCAGGACACTACCACCCAGGAGGCGGCGGTGACGAGGATCCAGGCAGGGGTGCGGGGCATGCGTGCGCGCAGGGAGGTGGCGGCCCTGAGGGGAGAGCGCAAACACGCGGCCCGCAGGGACGAGGAGGACGCAGTGACCAGGATACAGGCGGGGGTGCGCGGCCTGCAGGCGCGCAGGGGGGACGGCGAGGGGGCGGCCTCCCCCCACAGGGCCTCGGGGGGATCACAGCATGGCTCGGGAGTGGGGTCCCCTCATGGATCGGGGGTAATGTCCCCCCATGGGTCAGGGGTGGGGTCCCCCCATGGGTCGGGGCTTAAATCGCCTCGCGATTTCGAGCTGGGGGTTCCCCCTCGAGCTGGGGGTTCCCCTCACAAATCTGGGATCGGCTCCGCCCATGGATCAGGCGTTGGATCCCCCCATAGATCAGGGATTGGATCCCCTCATGGATCAGGGGTTGGATCCCCCCATGGGTCGGAGATGGATGAGGCTGCGAGCAGGATACAGGCAGGCTTCCACGGCATGCAGACGAGAAAGGGAGGCAGTTCAGGGATCGCGTCCCCCCACGGGTCGGGGGTAGGGTCCCCCCCGGGAGTCAAATCACCCCATGGATCAGAAGCAAAATCTCCTCACGGCTCACAAGTGGGCTCCCCACACGGGTCAGGATTGGGCGCGGGGGTGATATCCCCCTCCGGCAGTCAGTCAGGATCGCCCCACAAGTCCGCGGTTGCCTCCCCTGAAGGGATCAAGTCTCCCAAAGTTATGGGGTCTTCACACGGGTCGGGGGTTCAGTCCCCCCAACGTTCCGCGGCGGCGTCGCCCCACGGCTCTGCAGCGAATACCCCTCATGGGTCCGAGATTAAATCCCCCCATGGGGGGTCAGGGGGAGGGTCCCCCCACCACTCAGAGGTTGCATCCCCCCACTCGGGGGTTGGCTCGAGGGCTGAGCTGGAGTAGGCCAAAGCGCCTATTAAAACATAAAATTTAGCTGCATGTAATTTTCGTGATTTTGCCTCTTAGATATTTAGCTGCACTTAAGTTTTTCGCATTTTTGAAGACTGCTCATTGTGATCAGCGTCTGCAGCGTTACTTTCACGCATGTAATTTTGTGTTACCCATTCGCAAAGTTTGCTAAAAATTACACGCGAAAATTTCATGTTTTACAGTATACATACAGGAAGATTTCAGGGGCAGGCGGACACGCCGTGACCGCAGTTCGGGCGGAACCAAGAGCAGGAGCAAGAGCAGCACTTTGTCTAATTACAGGGCTCGAAGCACTGGGGGCAGAGTCGCCATGACGACTAGATGATGATGCCTAATATTTCGTTTAGAGTCAGTTTCGTTGTCTTGATGCTTTCAGAATGTTTTGTTAGCCTACGATTTATATTGTGAATTACGGCAAAGGAATGAGTCGTCTGTTGATGACGAATATTTTGCTGTAAATACTGTCAAACATTAAATTTTAACCTTGTCAATTTTAAAATTCTTGCTTTAGGCGTACTACGCCTCCTAAAATAATTCCTGCCCATTATACATCAAACTTTTGCAGCTCTATTTTTGCACATGTTATTTTTTCAAGTTTTAACGATTTGCGAAATTAACTAAAAATTACATGCTTGCAAAAATTTCATGTTTTACAGTAACTCTTATATCATTTAATATCATTGAGTGTCTGTTAAGCCTGTTTAGCGTCAGGAGTAATTATTTACATATTTACTTATTTAGCTATTGAATTGTTTAACTATTTAAAGTATAAACGAAACTTTCGAAATATTAATTTTGATTTTAAACTACTTTGCATCATCATGATTGGTTTTGTTATTTTGTGGCTTAATAAATCATGATTCGACTAAGAAGAAGAGCTGAACAGAAGAGCTTGAGATGTTTTGCATCCTTCACGTAATGAAACTCGTTACCCTATGTTACCCACAGCGAGGCTTTAGCTGTTACTCCAGATTGAGACTCGTGTTATAATGTAAAAGATCTGTACTACTGTACAACTCTCCACATTTTGGACCAAAGATGCTTCCCCTCATTTTCTGAATTCACATTAGCCATGAAAACGCGTTTTAAGCTTCATGGGCTAACTTCGCATTTTGCAAGGTTGTAATGTTAAATTTAACTTTTGTTAATACCTCATTGGTTTTGCTGCATTATAGTGAAGAAAAATGACGAAAAAGACTTCAAGATAGCGCCATCTTGCTAATGCATTTAAACTAGTCTCCGACAAGGAGTTATATCTTGTACACTTCAAACACCTGTTTTCACGAACCTTTTATTCCTTAACTATATAAGCAAATCGCTATAAATGCCTTCTAGAGACGACCCAGGGCAAAACGTAGCAAAGTCTCAATGTCCCAAAGTCCGAAAATGCGATTTAACTAAAATATCCGATTAGAGATTAATCCACAAATGGAGTTCAAATAACTATACAGATTGTTTGAGGTCCTCCCCCTAGGTAGCAGCATGGTGTCTATGATCGTATGATTGTAAGATTACGTTTGAATGAAGTGCTTAATCACCGAGTGCTATAGTTGTGTGTATTCATAGTCATCATTATCCAGTTTATTAGCATTTGTCGGCTGTGAAAGCAATTTTTATGTTTAATATTTGTTTTAATGTTTACTTATAAAAATATGGCACATATCTCACTAATTGAGAACTATACTGTGAAACATGAAATTTTAGCTGCATGTTATTTTGGCGATTTTGCTTCTCATAAATTTAGCTGCACGCAATTTTTCTGTTTATTGAGGACCCCATCATAAATTGCATAGCTTCTGCAGCTTTATTTTCGCTGCATGTAATTCTGGAGGGTTTTGCCGATTTGTAAAATTTGTCCAAATAACATGCATGAGAAGATATCATATTACACAGTATGACAGGGCCACGTCTAGGTATTTTCGATACGCTCATACGATATCTATCTGTGGATAGTCTGATATGGACGAACGGCTGGAGCTACGTGTTGGTTAACGTTAGTCGTGCTTCCAGTATATTAGAGGCAGGAGATGAGAAATTTATTGTTCCTTTGACTTTGAGTAGGCCTCAAGTGGTAATTTTTAATTTAATTTCTGTTTTAAAGTTCGAATCCGAATAATGTACAACGTTCGCCAGGTTGGAGAGCATACTAACCGTTGTCGGACTGAAATCTTATCGATGCTAATGTTGGCTCCATGCGCATTTGTGTGACTCCACATATTAGCTTCCGTCGGACGACGTGTGCTCTAAGGCTGAGCGTAACCCTGCTATATCAATATCGATAGTATTATAGCCTATTGTTGCTGTAGACTACATGTAGGTTTTTATTAAGCTTATGCGAAATAATCATTGTGATATAACTAAGCCTAACCTTACGTACGGTGCGTGTATGTTTGTAGCTTAGATTGCTTTCTACCAAACTTGAATGCGTTATTCACTTTATTCGCTCCAGGCACCCTTGTTAGCTGTGTACTTAGAGATTGTTTTAACAAAGTTTGATACAATCTGTCACTGCGGGTACTGGTGTGACGACTGTGTGAATGTCTACTACTGCTGGGAGTCTTGTACTTCTTGGCGTCAAATACATCGTGGCGTAAACTGCTTCTTGTCCTACTACTGCTTTATTAGCTTCTACTACAATTCTTACTACCTGGCGTCAATTAGCCTGCTTCTTGGCTTCGGCTACTTTTTGACGCCAACTACTTGTTAGCGTCAACTACTGCTTGGAGTCAACTGCGTTATGGCGTCAACTGCTTTTTGGCATCAATTACTTCTTAATTAGCTTTATCTACTTTTGGCGTTAACTGGCCTACTTCTTGGAGTAGACTACACCTTGGCGTCAACTACTTCTTGGAGTAAACTCTTCTTGAAGTCAACTACTTAGCGTCAGCTACTTCTTACTTAGTTCTAGGCGTCAACTACTTCTTGGAGTAAACTCTTCTTGGAGTCAACTACTTAGCGTCAGCTACTTCTTACTTAGTTCTAGGCGTCAACTACTTCTTGGAGTAAACTCTTCTTGAAGTCAACTACTTAGCGTCAGCTACTTCTTACTTAGTTCTAGG
>JAQIWG010002555.1:0-20061 GCA_034695025.1 Chamaedrilus cognettii | reverse complement strand
CACCCTGCACCAATACGCAACAATGTATCACCCTGCACCAATACGCAACGATGTATCACCCTGCACCAATACGCAACGATGTATCACCCTGTACCAATACGCAACGATGTATCACCCTGCACCAATACGCAACAGTGTACCATCATGCACCAATACGCAACAGTGTACCACCATGCACCAATACGCAACAATGTATGACCCTGCACCAATATGCGACAATATATCATCCTGCACCAATACGCAACAGTGTATCACCATGCTCATTCATTCAGAGAGGTTTGAATTGAATATAAGCCTAACAGAATAAAATCTGCAAAAGCATTAACAAAAACAGAAAAGCTTTGATAAAAAAATTGTAAATCATGAAACGTTTTTTTTAGGGCAATATGTATGGTTTTGTTTTATTATTAAACGTATGGATATTTTTAAAAAGAATAAATTATTTATATTTGAAATTAAAAAGCAATTACCAAAAATTGCATTTTAAGTAAGTTGAAAGCTGTCTAAGATGCAGATTAAGACTGACGGAAAAGCAAATGATTAATTAATAAATTAATTAAGCACTGCATTCAAAGACAATCCAAAAATTCTTTGAAAATATAATGAACATAATGGATTAAATTTTCTTCTAATCCTATACCTTTAGATATATTTATTGTAGACATATTTATAATGTACAAATAGCCAATAAAATTAATTCCCCATAAACAGCCTACATACCAATAAAAACGTTGCACTGGGCCAAAACTATTCAAAAAATAAATAAAAACGTTGCACTGAATCAAGTAACTAATTAGCCTAAAAATCCAGTCCTTCCTCTTACCCTCCTCTTACCCTCTCAACCGCATCTTACGTCCTGGGGCGGTAAGAGAGCCCCTGCAGGACTCTCTTACCGCCCCCAGAGGCCACTGCAGGGCCCACTGACCACCCTAGACGCCCCTGCGGGGCATACATGTGGTAGGCCTACTGCCTATTATAGCATACAGGCGTACCTACTGCAGTAGGTACGCTGCTATAGAGCAGCTATGCTGCTGTAGCTACAGTAGGCTTCCAGCCTATCTTATAATTAATATCTGGCTTTTAAAAAAAAGAAGCGCAATTTTTAAAATTAATTTGCCCCCATGCTTGCCACGAAAAGAATGCAAGCAAGAACTCAGGGTAAGGAACCAAACAGTGACAATTAAGTATTTTGGAAGCCGCAGCGACGGCGCATTTCTTCCTTTTTTAAGTTGGGACCAATACTATTCTATAACAATAGTTTTGGAACAAATTTGGATATAAACTGTACGCATATTTATAATACGCCATGCATTTACAAATAACATAAACAATAACTAAAGCATCACTAATGATCACTTCCATCACAACATATCAAATAAGGCAATCTAAATCTATGAAGTATCATGGCCACTAACCAAACACTGGCAAGAGGCGCAGTCGTCCGAAAAAACACTCCACTTGTGGAATGTGGGGACAGTGGTATCATTGATGACGCATCCGATCGGCGCAAGTCGTGGCGCGTCACGTTGGGAGAACGCAAGACACGGGTCCGGCGCGTCGACACAGCGTGGGCAGCAGTCGCCGTCCAGCAGGTCGAGCGACCCGGAGGGACAGCGCAGCGCGGGACACCGCAGGGTCTCACAGTCTACCTCACCGTTCTGCACCGCAGATACCAACGACATTAATTGATGCAGATTGATAGAGGCTGGAGGGAAGTAGTGCATAATTGGAAGTAGTGCATGGATTGATTATGAGAAGGTTAAGTTTTGCCTTGATAAAACATGCGTAGCGATACGACTGCTTCCTCTAAAACAGGCGTAGTGCAACTGCTCAGCCTTTAGAAATCGCGAAGACCTATGTTGCCATAGTCGATTTTCATTCGCAATGATATCTCTTCTTGATATGAGCGTATAGTACTGTCGACATTTAAAATCCCAAAGTATGGTGCCAATAATAGTTATCGAATGATACGAAAATTTCTTTCTTTTAATGATAGCTGAAATTCCTTCATACCCGGCATTGGCAGGTTTGGCACTGATCCTGCCACATTTCGCCAGTGCGATACACGACAGGAAGATGGGGATGCTTGCAGAGTTTGTCGTCTCCGCAGTGGTCGCAGCACTCAGTTCTGTTGTTGATAGAGTTACAGTCGCACGACTTCTTCTCGCATGCAACGCGACCATTCTACGCAATATATCATGATATTCATTTAATAAACTGTCATGAAGTGCAAAGGAAGAGATGAAAAAAGTTGGATGCAGTTTCAATAGCGCTAATATCAAATACCAATATCAAACTAAATATTCATTAACAATGCAATGGAAATCAAGTATCAACTAGCGCATTGAGACCACAGAATTACAAGCCTAGAATGCGCTTGCATTAGCTGCACAATATCACAGAAAGAAGGATATTATATACAAAAACGGAAGTTGATTTGAATTATGGGTAATAGTTGTTAATTATTGCGATTGGATATGAAAGGGTCACAACCCTGTCAATCAATTATTGACGGTTGGTAATTGGTTTGGCCCGAAGGGCCAAGCCCCTCCCCCGCCATCTCCATACGTGCCTCAATAGACAGCATGTAGTGACGCCCCTTGATTGAGACACAGTAGAAAGCGTCGAGACGTGACAGATCATCCTGGCCCAACATGCCACACAGAGCTCATAAATGGAACAAGGGATAAATTTCAGAGAGATTCTAAGTGCTAAATATTAATTAGTTTTCTCATTTTTGCTAAATTAATAAATTTTAGACTATGCTATTAATAAATACAGATCTGTCTGACGCTTACCTCGCAGTGACACAAGGAACATGGATCAGATTCGGGACTCCACCGTTGTCCACTTTGATGCAGTATCCCGGAAACGTTACAGCCTTCAAACAATAAATGACGAAATATTAAGGATAAACACCTAGTTACAAGGACTATATAATAAAATTTGACAATTTCTCAATGATTTGAGCTGATTTAGAATTATGATCAGTGTTCCCGGTAAGCTGCGACACGGCGTTACATCGCACCTCTAAACATTTTAGAATCTGATGTTACTCTAATATCTAGTTACTATACTGTTACTGTATCTAGTTCATAATGACACCCTAACTACCGACATAGGTCAGTCATAGTCTAGTATAAAGAGTATATACATATACTAGTACAAAAAATATATGATATTTTTTCCAATTCCAATATTCTATAAATTTATATCTACTAGGGTTACTATGCAAAGTTTTGCTTTTGAATGCTAACTGAAGGCTTACTATTTGAGCAGGTCATATTGTACTCAGGACAGGCGCAGCGATAGCTCCCCTCTGTATTCACACACAAAGTACCCAGGGGGCAATCGTTTCCATCGCCCCATCCTCTGCATTCGTTCAAATCAGCACAAACGGCTCTATCACGGATGTCCAACTCGATAGGGGTGTTCAACTCGACAGGGGTGTCCAATGCCAAGCGATGAAATCCATCCTTGCATTCGCAGAAGTAAGAACCGACGAGGTTGACGCAGCGAGCGTTAGCATTACATGAGGCAACTCCAGAGGAACACTCGTCAATGTCTGAAGCATAAACCATTAATTTAAATCGTTCATAGTTTATTGAACTTCTGATAGGTATTTATGCCTATTAAAATTTTGAAACAAAATATTACATGACAATAAATTAAGCGAAATGAAAGTAGAAACGTTGTTTTTGTTCATCCTTTTACAATACATCATGTTCTTGTTCCAAATTAGCATAAATTAGAAACTAGCTCTAGTTTAAAACTCTATGCTCAGACAATCAAAATTAATATTCTACATATAAAATTCCACCGTCAAGCTAGTTTTCTACATTGGTAAAATTTGTAATTGCACTGCATGTAATGAAAATTAATTTGTCTAGAAAACAAAAAATTGGTCGATTCGAGAAAGATTGCGAATGCTTTTAAATAAACTTGTTAATTTACAACAGCTATTGTGATAACTGTAAGCATACCAATTCGACAGTCTTTTCCCATGTAACCCTGTCTGCACAAGCACACATCGGGTTCTATGCACCGACCTCCATTCTGACATGACTTCTTGCACACCGCTGAAAACAAATATTATCACTTGAATCTAGAATACAACGGTTAATCAAAACTTGTAGATTTGACTTATGATCAATTCAACATCAAAATTTATCTACATGTATGAACAAAATCATTATTGTATGTTCAGCGTGAACTGCCGGTTGCTCGACCTCGATTTGAAGTGTGATTTAATTTTGTGATCTGAATTGACCAATCAAATTATTCGATACAATTCTCTCATAGATTTTCATTGAATAAATCGGACTACAAAATTTTATCGCACTTCAAATCGTGATCGAGCAACCGGCAGTAATTCGATCAAATATTGAATTTCATTGATTTCGTAAAATCGTATCTGTCCTCTATTAAAATCAGTGTAAAACACAAAATACCAGAATTGTCCGAAACACAAATACCACAAGATAAATTTTCATTTAAATTACATCAAAATTGCATTCCGGTTCATAAAGCATCTTGCATATAAATACTCGACATTATTTCACCTCTATTACTGCTAAATGAGCTATTCGATAGCATAATACTAAATTAGGATGAAAATGAAGAAGTTGAAGCCTGACGCGAGCAGCTGCTTCCATCTCCCCGGTACCCCTCCCTGCAGCGACACTGGTGAGAGCCGGGGGTGTTGTGACAGTCCGCGTGTGAACCGCACACCGCACCCCGTCTGCATTCATCAACATCTGTACGCAAACGTTACAAAAATATAATATATAATTATATAACTATTTAATAAATACAAACCACTAATGCCTGCTTGCGATTTCATAGAACTACAACAGAATATGGTCAAGAGAGATTATGCTTCTATTTAAATTCATTTACTAAAATTTCACTAAAAATATTCAAAGCCTGTTATTCCATCCGTGAATAAATGTTGATTCCTTTGATTCATTATCTAAATAATAAAAACTAATTAAAGCATTACGTTGAGCCTGCCATTTGACGAACAAACTTCTTATCATAAATGGTCAGCGAAACCTCGGGGCTACTGGAATAGACCTCTGCAGCTGAGAGTATCCCTTCGTTCAAAGCCGGGCAGGCACTGACAGCTGTAGGACCCGACGCTGTTGACGCACCGCGCGCCGCCGTGACAGTGATGGCCGCGGGACCCCCCGCGCTCCCCACACTCGTTCACGTCTACACGCATACGTCACGCATTGTAACACTAACGATAACAGCGGAGCTAACATTCGCGTTGTGAGGCGCCACCTAAAATTATTGTTCACCTATGATTGCAGTTAAAATCAGCCTGTAATGTGCTTAATGCTAGTTACTGAACTTTAATTCAATAAGTTTAGATATTAGTATCACAAACTCAATTAATCAACGATTGCGGAGTTTATAAGTAAGCACTGCAAAGTGGGCTATTTCAAACAGATAAAATCTCAAAGGTTATAAATATCTGAATGCATTGTGATTGTTAGGCAACGCTCAAAATAATCAGAGACTACCAAAAAGTTTTCTAAACAAGCAAGCAAATTAACTTACCAATGCACAACCTTCCATCCATAGTGAATCCTGGACGACACTCGCACGTGTATGTAGTGGCCAGATTAATGCAGGCAGAGTTCTCGGGGCAGCTCGCATCTCCACTTTCACAAAAACTGGTTCCTTTATGAAACAAACCAGTGGAACATTTCTTTTACTTCAACTTTAACTTCACTACTGCATTTCACCCCAAAGGATGATTTTTTGCAGTGTGCGTAAAAATAAAATCCAAAAATATATATATATTTTTGTGGACAACGCCATCTTGAATGAATTCAGAGATGACTGTTAAGCGATAATGCGAGAGGGAAAATTCAAATTTAAAATAGTTCTAGGAAGAAATGAATTTCGATGGGCATTTGTAAATGACAAAGTTACATTTTATCTGATTACTCGATCGGATACGAGTTTAGCAAAACATTTTATTCAGCATACTATTAGAAATAGACCACTAATTAAATAACTGACCTGATAACTTAGTTGATACAGGATTCTACACTCATCCAAAAAATATATTATTGTCAATTATGAGACCAGACTTGCACATCAAAAATTAACTAGTGTAATTTAATAACAACGTGACTTTTACGGTCCTCACCTAATTGCACCGTGCAGCGTAGACAACAAGATTATGAAATGATGCTCGGTACCTCTGCAGACTTTACAGCAAGCACCGTTCACTTCAACCATGTCGTCCTTTGGACACTGCAGCCGAGGACACAGCTTCTTGTCCTGCTTCGGGCACGTCATGTTCCCATCCTGAAACGATCAACTGTCACCTGAAAAATACTTGTAGCAAAATTCGCAAACTGTTAACTAGCACTCTAACTGACTTAAATCATATGACTTAGGACTACAGCATGTCGAAAATAACTTGTGTGCCTTTAAATGAGATTCGTGTCAGAAATTTTGTGTTAGCAATGTGTTTGTAATCTGATGTCGAAATTCAGCTTGCCAACCTAATGAGCTCCATCAGCGGAAACAAAAAAATCACATTAAATTTTTACTGTGGCTAAACAAAAATTCAGTGTTAAAGGCGTATGTAAGCGCATTTTATATAAATCAGTTATCTTTAGTCATTGATTATTATCAATGAATTATCAATGATAAATAGAGAACTGTTCTATTTTAAATGTGCTCATAGACACGCAATTTTTTATTGCAAAACTAACTGCAAAGCCCTGTGTTACCTCGCAAGTGCATCGGTAACAGGATGTATTTTGAGAAAATGAAAACGACTCTCCGCTTTCGTAGGGTCTGCCGTGGTACAGACACCGTCCTGAGCAACAGAACAGAATCAACCTTCTCAATGATAATTACACAATAAATAAACATAATTTGTGATAGAAGTTAAAAACAGAGCATAAGTTACATGTAAAAACAACATAAGGTAGCTGTTTTCTAACGACACAGAATATTAAATTGAACAAATTGAACTACATGAATTTTGATGCAACAAATCGCAATAAAATATACAGAGCTGCAATAATACAAATGCATATTCGGTTATATATTTGGCAATTGGTATGAGTGATATAACTCAACATATTTAATATTTACTACAAAAGAAACTTTGCTGCAGCTGCTCAAAACGAATCCAAAACGAGTAACAAATATCAAAACATGCAGCCCCACGCCCACTAGGAGATTGACTATAATCAGTACAGGGCTACTTTAGAACACGGAAAGTATCAACCACAGCATGTTTTAGCTGATCCTGATTAATTTATCCTTGTTATGTTCAGTTTGCCTGCACACTAAACTTTTGGCATAACGTGTGATATTCCAATTATTGAATAGGAAAATGCACCAAAACTTAATCCAAAATTTAAATAGCAATTAAAAAAATTATTTTAATAAAAAACTTGATAATTAGACGGCGCAATTGGAAATGAGGGCTCACGAGGACAAAAGTGGCAGCATTCTCCCTGCGGAATAAACGAGTTTCTGCAAGCGACCACTGGGCACTTTTTCCTTCTGCAGTTTACTCTTCCATTCTATAAAATAGCGCACAATAATCAATTTGCAAACAATATACCACAGCTTATAATAAAACCACAATGTTATTGTTAGAATTTGCTCAGCTACCATCGATAGGCAAATTTAAATCTGACCGTATGATATTATGCATGTCAACAACATGCCTGACCGAATAACGTGAGGAATGCCAACTCGTTTGCTAAAACAAGAACTAGAATAAACACAAAGATGGCATAAATAATAAATAAATAATTATACTAAAAGCAAACTGCCTGTGAACGAATGCAGAATTACAATAGTGTACATGAGCCAGTTAATAAAATTAGAACCTACTTACCCGACATGTACATATAGTACAGGGGGCTGTAGCTGGAATCCTTTCCTTGTCTTGATACTCTTCACCGTCCACGTGACATTTCTTTCTGCATTCACACTTTTCCAGCTCGTTGATTCGCTGATTTGCAGTCGTCATCTAGATGCAACAGACGACAGATGCATCCAAATTAAATAAGCTCCCACTAGAGTTAAAGTTTTTCATAAATGAACACTGAATAGAAGTACTTACAAAACGATACCAATACATGTCCATCCTTGCGCGTGCTATGTTGAAACTGCCTTATACAATGCATAGTTAAATGCCTATATCAAAATGTATCTATGAATGTATTTATCATGTTTGTATATAACTACGCATTATACAAGACAAAACTAAATGTATTTATACAAAAATTTAAATATAAATAATTAACGGAGCAAAACTGTTTTTCTGATAGTCAGGCTATCGCAGTTATTTAAACGCAGGCGCCAACCCTCATAAACTACTCCCTGTATTTCATTGTGAGCTCTACTAGATCACATTGCAACTATAAAGCGTCTGCTCATGGGAAAGATTTGCAGGTGTGCTGAAGTACTTGATTTTACATCTCTCAGCTCTAAAACTTGCACAAAACTTGAACCTTTTCTGTCAGTGTGACGACGGCAGATTCCAGCTGGTGAACCAGTTTCTCTAGTCGTTGGTATTCACTGCAGCTTGGACAATCTACAACATTAATACCGCATTATGAACTGGTCGTCTGTCAATCTAAACTTTTGCAGATATTTAGCAAATTGCAAGTTGGGTAATTAACAAACATAAAAAAACCCCGAAAAGAAGCATACTGGCTTGGGATGCATTTAAAAAACAATTATACATCCTATGCCTTTACACAAAAAGGCACTCTTTCCATGTCAGATTTTTAGAATAATTGACTTAATTTAGTTAGTATTTGATGTTCTCTTTGACAAAACTCGTATCTGAGATTTATTTATCTGAGAAGCCAAAGTACAAAAAATCAAAATTATTATGGTGGAATTTAAATATCTACCATGTTGTTGCTAACAATACTGAAGATAGCAATAATTTGGGTACTCATACCTATGTTTGCATGTGAACACTGTTCTGTGTACCCTTCTGAAGATGTAACTAGCTTTAAATACTCAACAGCACCCTGTGAAACAGATTAACACCAAATCCACAATTAGCTTACACTAAGGGCTGATTTCTCCAACACGGATTTAATGATGGTTCAGGATTTAGCCTAAGAAAAAAGGTGGGTTAAATCCTGAACCACCATTAAATCCTTGTTGGAGAAACTCGGTCTAAGCATTCAATACACTGGCCTAGCTACACTCACAGTTCACATCACTATCTAAAATTCAAATAGCATTTCATACCTTAGGCCTATATTTATAATGAAAATTTTATGTCTTTTCCTACGTTTAAAATGTATTTACAAACTATTTGTGCTCAAAAATTGCAACTTCTTTTTATTTCCAAGCATGACAGATGAATACAAGTTACAATGGTGACCCTGGCCACCGTTACAGTCAGTGGGTAATACAGGTTGACCGGCTGTCGCAGGCGTTAATGCAGAGACAAGTCAACAATTTTAGTTTTAAAAAGCATCAAGACAAAAAAATTATAGAAAATATTAATATACGAAATGATGTTGCATACAAACTTTAAAATATCCATGATTGGCGTTCCGCTGGCCGAGCCAAAGGTGTGCGTCCTCGGTCAAGGTAATTCCCTGCAAGACGCGTCCGATTAACCGTCGTTGAAACACCACCTCGCAGTCAATGAGCACGCGCAGGTAACTGGCACCGCTAACACTGACGGATATCCGGTGCCACTTATCGTCCGCTATATTGTATGGCAAAGTTTCGGTTCTGCGCTGCGATTTGTGGATGAAATGTAACCGCAGCTCCTTGCGCCAACCGCTGCTCTCCAGTTCCAAGTAGCTGCCAATGAACAATGAGAAAATTGACTTCAAAGTTAATGAGGATTGAGAAATTTGCGATTTTATACTCATACGATTTCGTTTTGAAATCGTTGTGCGGGGAATGCGGCCACAAAGCGCGGAAGGAGAGAGAGAGATATGAATTCCTGTTGAATATTAGGTAAAATGTTTCATATTTAATTCTGATATCAGAATGTAGTTTATTTTATTTTCGATGTACTCGGGAAAGCAAGCTATATTAACACCAAATTGTAGGCTGTATAACATTTTTATTAACAAAATCACTGCAGTTAAAATACAGTTGTGGTATGAAGTCTTATGCTGAAGACCTTTCATTAAAAAACAGCGACGCAGATTTAATTGAAATAAAGCCAAGTCATCGTTTCGGTCCTTCGCAGCGATCGTGCAGCTGAACTGGCAGCATAATTCATACACCGAATAATTTAATTCAAAAAACTTAAACCAACGTCCAACAATGTCTATGTGAAATTGTAAACGTGATTCTTAGTTATTGTCATATTTAATAAATATGACATATAATTTTATATAATACTATGTAAACAGAATTTTTTTGTCAAATTTAATAATAATATTGTCAAGAGAAACAAAGGTTAAAGCCAAAATATCTCTAACGATCTTTTAACGATATTTTGGTTTTTCGCCCAGTATACAAGGAATATGACTTCGCACAGTGCTTATCCTAATGACTCACCCCAAATAAAACAATTGACGTACTGCTGCAAAAAAGTGAAAGCAGGTTAACGATCGAAGAGCAAACAGGCTGCAAGGCTTAGAAAACATTCTACTCAACAGTCCAAACCAGAGTGTAGATTTAAGAATAAACTCGTTTTGCAAACAAATCTAAGAAATTATAAAAAGGAGGATGGAACCAGCATGTCAGCGTCGAAGGCGAGTATAAAAATTGTTAGAGCAAGCCGTGAGACTAAGTCACATGACCTTTTGTGTGTACACAACACAAAACAGACGTTAAAGCATTTGACTAAAATCAAATAAATAAACTGCCAGCCGCACGATGTAATGCAGTAATATGACGTGGGACATGTATAAAACATTAGCATGACAATTAGTGACAACTTATTTTTTTTTATGTAATAGAAATGTGTTTTTTGAATACGATATACTTATTTCTATACAATGCCATTTGCCAAACGTCAAGTCATTTGCTTCTTACAAGAAAAACTATGCCAGCGTTATCACTATCTGTTCTCTATTAACTTACAACCGGCAAAATAAATGTTCCACTGAGAACTCTCAGGAAAATGAAAAAATAACTGATCAACTAGACTTCAGTCACACATAAGCCTGACATCGATTGCTGCCTGGATCCAAACTCAGTAACCCGCAGTGCAGTTGCTACTGTCAATGTTTTTAGATTTTGAAACAAATTCGAAGTAAAGGCAATCTACACTTAAAACTAATCCTAACCATAAACTTAAAAGAATTGATGAAATCTATCCTAAATTTACCCCAAACCAGACCTTAACCCAGTGGTTCTCAAACGGCTGCCCGCGGGCCACTATTGGCCCGCGGGCCACTATTGGCCCGCCTACACCTTTAATGTGGCCCATGGAACCGCTGCTAAAAGGGCGACTTTAGCCCACAGCAATGTTGCTAGGCCTGCCACTGTGGCCCGCCCTTGCTCCGGTAGTGAGTTCGTAGAACGGGAGAGAAAAAGGGACAGCAATAGCGTAAAAAGCAAAGTACTGTTATGAATGCACTCTGAAATGAACCGGTAAGGATCTCCTCAGAAATGAACACGCACCGATAAGAATGACCTCAAAAAGTTCACACGCACCTCCCCCCCGGTTGTGAGTTCTGCACGAAGAAGAATTTGTTCCAGACTTATTTTCTGTGTGGCCCTCAAAGCACTATTAAACAAAAATGTGGCCCGCCAAAGATAAAGTTTGAGAACCTCCCCCTAAACCTAACCCTAAAAAAGTGAAAGGAACTAAAGTTAAGAAATGCTAAAAATAGCAACGGTCGTCAACTTGGCTGCGAGTGGATCATACTTCGTTCCCTGGATGTCCGTCCACGAGGTCCCTCATATATCCTCATAAATCGTGGTCGCCTCAAAAACAAACCTGTCCCGGTCCGTGCCGAGGCAGAGAAGCGTTCCAACGCTGTCGGGTCGCTGACGGAGCGCGGCTATAAACGTGAAGCCGTCTTCGGACTGCAGCCGCCTAGCGAGCACGCGCGCGAGGCTAGGAGTAACGCGCACGGCGCGGAGCGTCTCTGCAAACAATTACATTCATCATGCGGTCCCAGCCCGGGCGATGACGGGAGATCGCTGGGAATATTGTAAACAGGTTCTAAAAGTAGCGCTAGACTGCTTCATTAATATTGTGCAGTGACGCGTACGCCAGCATATACTGTGCTGCTTAAATCAGTAGGCCCCTAATCAATATCAATAGCGATCCTGGCTTTATAAAGAGTGCATCAGTGATTTTTGATTTACAAGGAGCATTGGAAAACGTGGAAATGCCATTTTGGTTAGAAAATGTCTGATTCGTGAGTCATTGGCCATTGAGCATTATTATTACAAATAAACTCACAGAATATGATTTGATTCAACAAGCGCATTAAAAAGAGGTTTTTAACAATACATTAGTCGATTGTAGTAAGCGAACCTTTCAATGAATATGCTGTTGAAAGTCTGTCGCTAGCCGGGCTGGGAGTCATTGCTTCTAGATAGTCGTTATTCACCATGTAGTCATGAAGCAGATCGAATACTTGATGATTTGTCGTCTCGGCGACAATATCTGAATAAAAGAAAATGACAAATATAAACTGTTAATGCATAACCTTAAAATAAACATAAATAAGTAAGCAAATAAACAAAAAATAAACAAAATTTTCTAAGTACAAAAAAATTTGAAAGTCTTAAATAATCTTTTTAAAAGTCTTAAATCATATTAAAAACTACGAAAGACATGCAGATATCATATCAAACTCGATATTTTTAGTGTGAGTGGTAAAAAATTTAGAATTCAAAATTCTTTCCAGAAATAAATGATTTAAAATGCCACCGTTCTCTAACTAGTGGGCCACTGTTATCATTAGATAGTTCAGCCACTGTCTGAATATTTGTAATTGTAGAGGCTACATTTAAGAAGGAATAAGATGAAAATGTCATAATGCTGTATGCTCTTCAGGCATCAAAAACATTGAAAGAGAATCATGTTCTTACTACAGCCCATTGAGATGGCTTTCAATCATTTGAAGATGGCAGGGCGCAGGGCGCAGGGCGCATTTTGTGAATGAAGGCCACGGCTTGAGGGCCAGCATAATTTTAGACATTTCTATTTTAAGACTGCTATTAAAAAAAATGTTTAGTATTTTTATACATATTATAGTATAGCTATCATCATGCTCCAATAGTGTGTATGTTGCAAGACGAGAATCACATAGTATCGTAAAGTTAACAAGAGTTACTGTAGAAAATACATCATGCCAGTACTGGCAAAAGTTGGCCTGTATCATGCATGTGCGTCATGCTAACAGGTAGGACGAGACTAACAACGCGCTAATCGATAATTATAAAATGATGCTTTATCAAACTTTGAAGGTGTACGGTACCAAAAATCCTGCATTGCTGGACCAGAAATTTGTGGAATACAATCAATATAAACTTTAAAACCCAAGACGATTTAAGAGCAACATGTAGAACACGTAGATGTACAAGTGGGTGATAGCGTCAACATTAAGCAGCCGTAAGTTCAGCAAACTGAGCGGTGATCCCACTACGCTGCCTGTTTGAACAGAATGTCTGTCACATAGCCGTGGCCAGCGACGACACGGCCGAAAACATAATAAGGCTATTTGTTGTGGGCTTAGAAACGAAGGGCTATTGTTCATTGATGTCTGATATTTAGGCCCATGTAGAATACATGCAATCCTCATTGATCTAATCAGATAAATTCTATGCAATCTAATTGAACTGATAAGATTAACCCGCTGAAAATTTGAAAATCTTTCAGCTATTTGCCATGGCATTCCGTTTTATTTACATATGGGCAACAGATTTAATTCCATTCAGCCAAGATCCTTACTTCCGCGGTATTTATGGTCTAGTAGCATAATGTTGATTGTATCGCTTCTGTCGTTTGACGAATAAAGTTCAATTTATAATTTAACTGGCTGTTATCTTAGAGCAACATGATATGCTTTACATGAACTTACATAAAATCTTCAAGATTCATGAATTTGAACAGGCATAAAAAATTAGCTTTCAATAAAATATTTTAAAGAGGGAAACCCCCAATAACGACACCCGGACCAAATAGTAAATCTGTCATAGTGTTGATCAGACTTACCTAGCAGGACTACTAGGCACAAGATGAGAAGTTGCAACTGCAGACCCATCCCAACGTGCATCTTGAAGAGCTGCTGCTTCGCCTCAGCGTAGCGCACAACGCTGGTTCATATCCAACCAAATCCAACAATCGTCGTTTAGTTTTACTCCAGTGCCGATGAGTGCTGATGGTGTGTGGCAGCATGTTCTACTCATATCTGAATTTGAGATCTATTATAGTTACTAACTGCGCCAACGCTTCGATTTTAACCATCCGTCATCTTCGAGATCGATACGAGTTTTGATCGTGCTGAATAACGGCTTGGCTAGCTAACTAGAATAATTACCAGTTACGCGCGAATATGTTTTACTATTCTAAATAGCGAGATGAAGTTCAATCAAACTAGCACCCTTAGGCTGGTTTTTCCAACACGGATTAAATGGTGGTTCGGGATTTAGCATATGCAAAATGGTGGGTTAAATCCTGAACCACCATTAAATCCGTGTTGGAAAAACCAGCCTCTATAGTTCACAGAGATCATCCGTAGTTTCCAAGCTGAACTGTTACGTCGTATCAAATTGTAGCTACATGTATAGTCAGAATTCAAATATCTGCACCCAAATATAAAAAAATATATTTGATATAATTTGCAGAATCGTCGAGCCACTTGCGTGGTACACTGTGCTTTAAACATTGTGAAAGAGGAAGTGTTGTCAGCCTTGCGTTAACTCAATGGACATAAAACTGTATAATAGGCTAGTAAACCACTTTCTTTAGGCCTAGACTACGCGTGATTTTCGGACTGTCACTGTTAGGATAGCTAACTGCAATAAAGCTGTAGGTAGGCACGCGTCGGTTTAAAAAGGCTGCCTTGATGTAGTGCTTTCGCCACACCTGACTCGTTTACAGCTACGTCTGACCAGCAGCTCTGCTAAAGTCTGCTAAACTCAATTCCACTCACTGTAGTGCAGCCTACAGGCTGCAACGCAATGGCGCTACGCTTACATGGCTACACTGGTCTTTAAAATAGGCCTACGCAGTTTTACAACTTGTACGTACTTCTAACTGAGCGGCGGTCTTCGAATTGCGTTTCATTAAATTATATCCTTTAGTATAGAGAGGCGGAAGAGTTCCGCATGGGTTGGAGCCTGCACGAAGCATTGTGAATGACAGCCGCGATTTGCTGCCATTTGGTAAATTTTAAGAAGAAAAAATCTAATTTTCAGCCTCTATTTTAATCGTCTTTTGACTTTCTCCTGACACTTTCTCACACGTGACACTTTTTGTGTGAATAAAAGATGCATATCAGATAAATGTTGGATGTGTAGTGGTTCGCTGACTATTGAGCTTCATCGGCTTTGACACGGTAACGTGGGGCGGGCGCTATTTGGTTGAGAATTACGTTTTATTTAAACACCCCTAGTCTTTCTCTATGGAATCCAAATTCGAAACTGACTATATAATAGTCATTTAAAATTGAAGCCTAGGCTACTCTCATATCATGAACAACAGAATCGCGCTCTTAGAACCCTTTCCATGGCATCGACGTTTACTTCTGTTATAACATATGCACCTGTTCTTTGCATTCGAACTAATTTTTAATAATCTCTAAGTTTGCAAGTAATGTTGTCCAACTAGGCCCATTCTCGTGTTTTTATCGTGTAGCGCGCCCTACTATTTCCGCACACATATTCGCGTGATATGCGCAAGAAGCAGACGGCTGAAAAGTTAAGTCTAGACGCTCATCGCAAATCAGCGACAAGCTTCCTTGCGCGCATCAACTTGTGCGCACAAGCTTCAAAAACCGCAGCTTCACGCTTTTAAACCATCGTCGACATACTGGTCGCCGAAGCATTCGCAACTGTTGGGCGCTACATGCCCGGCGTTAAGGCTCCCCGCGCCCCCTGGCCAGGGCGAGGAAGGGGCCACGGCTGTGGGGAGCCCACCAGCAAGACTAAAAAGCATTTGTTTTGACAAATTAATCTAGTGAAAGTGGTATTATGACGTTTTTATATGATTTTCGGAGTGGTGGGCCAGTCATAGGGTGGGCCAGGGCCCACCATTGACGCTGAGATGTTCAATTTGAAAACTTTCATGACTACTCCATCCTCCCTCCCCCCCCGATCGTGGATCGTGGGAAAAATTATGTTCGCAAGGGCAAAATGTTACTACTTTGTGAGGGGGGCATGTTTTGTTTTCGGCGGAGGGCCCAGAGTACACTAACGCCGGCCCTGTAGATCTACATAGAGTCGCGTAGACCGACAAGCGGGGAGCTCCTGAACATGACTGATTGAGACGGAAGTGGGAAGTTATACCCGGCAGCAGCGCACACTGCGGTTTGAAGAGACTAATTGGGTGCTAACTCGCCGAACGATCGAATCAGACTGATTGCGTCAGTGCATGGGTCTGACTGGAGCGGCCAGGCCGAGCAGTTTCTTCTAGATTCGCCAGGTAACTAGCGGTTTTCCTCGGAGTGCGAGGTGCTCGAGTACTCCCCAGATTCTTATTCCACCTCCGAGTTATTGCACCAGTTTCATATTCCATCAGATATCTGGCGGAATATTTAATAACGCGTGAATATGTTTATCGTATACGTCACAATATACCTAGTTTTGCAAATGCACATGTATAATCTTAAAGAAATTTTTGCACTCTCAAATCAGAGCATAAAATGTTAAGAATGGCCTCTGACTGCACGTCAAAACACTCCCTGTTTGAAATCAGCGTGCAGTCTGAACCATGGCAAAAATTCACACCGCATCCAAGCACAGCGCGTGTTAAAGGCAGAAATAACATAAAGATTGTCTATGCAAGGAATTTGTTGAAAATTGTAGTTTACGCGTGCCAAAATGTCCATTTAATTCCGAGTGTCCCCCCATCATGAATCCTGCGAATTCGCCGGTCGCACGAGGCGCCCGCCAGGAGCCGCAGGTCTCCAGACTGGAGCCAAGAGCTCGACACGAGTTCGATGAACAGTCGGGACGAGCATGGAGCAAAATTATATCAGTGGTGTCGTTTCCGACACCTTTTGGTTGCAATTGAATTGGTGAACGTTGGTGCGGAGAGTGGGTTTAGATTTGCAATTCGATTGGGTTGTATTTGTAACAATGTTGTTCGAGATTCGTCGTTTGGTTCTGGTTGACTTTGAGTTTTTACATACACATTTTGCTCGAAGTTTTTCTCTTTGATTGCAATCAGGTGCACGCATACACACGGTACAAACAGTAACAACTGTTAGAAGACGGTAACAGCACCGTATTTTAATTGAATCAATTTTGAATAGTAACTGAGAATAATTTGTACCTTGCGAGTGTGCGCGATGTACTCAGCTGCAAGTGCAGCTATTGGCATAGAGTAATAGAGTAATAGAGTAATAGAGTAATAGAGTAATAGAGTAATAGAGTAATAGAGTAATAGAGTAATAGAGTAATAGAGTAATAGAGTAATAGAGTAATAGAGTAATAGACTTCCGGTACATTATGTTTGTAAACATTACATCACAAGTAGCCTATAGCCTATTTAGAGAGACGACTACGATGAGGCTTATGACGAATATTTACCATTTGGCATACATTTAGTGTATGCCAATATAGACCTTAACGCCGAACTTATTAACCGGATGTTTTGTTATAAAACTGGATATTTTTCTATCTCTGTATTAGACCGAAACAATGCGATGTTGCACACTGAAAGCTACAGTGGCATAATAAGGCTTCAGTGTCACCGGTGTCCGGCCTTCTATTCGTTGCCACGGTAATTAACCTTAATTTTGCTTCTAGGCCTTTAGTAGCAACGAAATAGGCAATATAACTAGAATATTTTAATTTTTTTTTTACCAGCCAGGCGTTTTGTTCTAAAGCATTTAAATCGTCCGCCTGACTAAGCAGACGATTATAGCGGCCTGAGAATATCAGCATCAATAGATATAGCAAGAAAATTATTTACAAACGAAATCAATGATGAAAGTTGCTCGCAATTCGGACTTCGTTAATTTATTAAAATTTGCAAACAACTCACTATCGCCACAATAAAACAGTTTATTTAAACAAATTCATATTTGACTGCACTTTTCATCAAATTCAACGCGTTCCGCGTAATTAAGCGCAGCTTCGAGCTCAAACTAACAACAAACCATTAGCGCCAAAGACGAAAAAAAAATTCCGGTTGAATTTTTCTCTGCAATGACATAAATCCGATTGAAGTGGCAGGTTACAAAATAGTTGAATGCTTCTCAGAACGCAGCAGCTGTACGAGCAGAGGCGTGAGCGTTGAAGATTCTCTATAAGTATTGCGGCACTTCCTGACCAGTCAACAGTCGAAATATGGACATCTGCATCGTCTTCATCTGAATCTGAACATATATGTAGGATGTACATAAGGGACACAAAATATTATGTTTAAAATCATTTCTATTATTTGTTTTTAGCATAATTCGTCCATCTTCATTGGTTTAAAAAAAATTGTTCGTCAATCGTGTTAAATGCGTGGTAGCGGCCTGAGAACATTGGCAGCAATAGGTCTAGCAAGAAAATGATGTATAAGGAAAATAAATGATAAAAGTTGCTCGCATTTCGGCCATTGTTATTTTTATTTTTGTAAACAACCTAGACTAAATTAAATAAAAAACAAGTTTTCACGAATTTTAAAAATAGTATTTGCAATAGGACTTTCTATTGGACTTTAAAATTATACTTTTCACGAAATTAATTGTTTATTGCCACGAATACAGGCCACGAAACGCCGTCAGAAATACCTCAACTAAAATAGTTCTTGATACCTCATTGTTTTTGTTGCATTATAGTGAAAAAAATGATGGAAAACTCTTCAAAATAGCGCCATGCCAGACAGACTTGTCGAGGCTCGCTGCGTGTCGAAGAGAGTGAATGCTTTGCTAAGCAAAGTCGCAAAGTCAGAAAGTCACAGTCGCAAAGTTGAAAAGTAGCAAAGTTTTAATTAAAATATCCGACTAGGGGCTAAGTAGTTGATTTTAACTATTACACCATTCGACGGTTTCTATCAACTTATTTCACTAGAACTTTTTTTACATGCACAAACGTCAAATGATATATTTTGCCACTTATTAATTGAAATATACCTCCCCAACTGATGTGGCCAAAATGTTCCAAATTTCCTCATGCGGTGCAGCGACTACTGAATGACCATTTATTTCAATGATTCTGTGCCCCACTCTCACCCCCCCACGCTCGCCAATCCCCCCACGCAGCAGACTCGATACCTGCAAAAAAATCGCAAAGAAATAGGTCACGAATTTTTTTTAATCACCTAATAATCTAAATTCACAGAAGCTAAATCTAACTGAGGACAAATTCAAGCATCTGTCCAGATTTTGGACTGATTTCTGCTTGTAATCCATTGTGACACAACTTTACACTACTACTGTTGGATTATTCATAGCATATATTGTTTTGACGGCGTGCTATATTGAACTAAAAATTGATATTTTAAATATATCTTTAAAAAAAATTAAGCCTAAGTATACACGGTTTTTGTGTTACGCAATCTTCCAGCTTAATCATTTAAATCTACACGCATGAAACTGTAACACGCCACCTTAACCAACATACGTACCTTAATCCAGTAGCGGTTCTAAAAATCAAAAAGTGTGCCCCAATTTATTCAAATGTTAGTGCAGGAGACATTTTGCTCTACATGCAGAATTAGTTAACGACTTAGTTACGAAAGGGGAAGGGTACGGACTGAACATTTTTTTACAAACTTACAATGTCAAAATTCATTATTTTTCCGCCCTCAAGCGTATGTACATGTATGTCAAAATTAATGCTTCTTCTGCTCAGCACAAGGGGGGGGCTTAACGGAATCTTTGCTAAATCTAACCAAAAGGGTTTGATCTACGAAAACGTGGAAGGCACTGAGGGAAGCTTTGGTAAATCAAACTGGGGGGG
>JAQIWG010002554.1:0-20070 GCA_034695025.1 Chamaedrilus cognettii | reverse complement strand
ACGCTGGGTGGGTGGGTGGGGGAAACGTGACAAAGCATGACAAGGTGGGTGGGTGGGGCAAAAACGGCCATTTTCGGTGTGACGCAGGTATGCAATGACCCCTTTAGTGTTTTTGAGGAGGCGTACTAAAGACTTGCTAGTTGTATTTATTAATTGAATATATGTGGCAGCTACTGTTGCCATCTAGCTAAGATTTAGGGCATTTTTCATATTGGTTTAATTTTTAGGCCGCATCAAAAGCAGGGTTTTGCTCATGTAAAAAATCTCGAAGGTCGAGGAATAGCTAGAATATTGAGTGAGAATAGTTAGCTGAAATTGTTGGTTAAATAGTTGAATAATATCGAAGGGAAATTTGTAAATGTCATGGTTTTTGTACATGAATTTTGTATATCCAATATTCCTGACCTTTGATCAGTGTTGTTTACTGCTTTTTGTGATACAGCAAACTGATATAGAGACGGCTGGAGTCAGTCGAAAAGATATCTAAATTTCATTATCAAGCGCGTAATTTTGAAGTCGATTTCTCAAATAAATTGTACTGCAATGTTATATTTTTACGAGGAAATTAGCTAATTCCAAAGTCTAATAAGATGCGCGGGATCCCTGAAAATGTTCCTTTTGTAAGTTTAAAAGCTTTTTATGCCTGTGAAGGTGGTGTTATTAAAGCATTACTACTTCTATTTGCTGTCGTTTCTACGTTATATGCACAATTTCTGACCATTGGTATTATTGCTGAGCGGATCTTAATGATTTTCAACTGTAGTTTTGGTCAAACACAATCGATTTTTACACTTTACTGTTCTGCACAGTCATTTGCTATTCCATTGGAAGCATTTTAATTTTACACTTATACTGTGACTGTAACACATATTTACACTGTACCACATTTGGATTGTAACTTTACAGATCGATTACAATTGTTATTAGCATTTTGGTGTACTGTAAAACATGAAATTTTAGTGTGCATGTAATTTTGGCAAAGTTTGCGAATCAGTAAAACTTGCGAAAATTATATGCGCTATAATAAAGCTGCATTGTATATACATTTATATATAATAGGCAATCCTCATAAAGGCGAAAATTGAGTGCAGCCAAATCCTCTAGAAGACAGCTGCAAAAATATCATGCAGCAAAAGATTCATGTTTTCCAGTAATTGTACCCTTATATGAAGGCCTGTAATGTTGAGCTGGGAGTGTTTTTCCTTTTCTTAGTATTGCTTGAAAGTTTTACTAGTCTTTGTCAGACAGCGTTAGCAGTTGCAGCGGATAACCTTTATAGCATGCGATAAGGGGTATTCTATAAATACCTCTAATCTATTGAAGACGCGTCGCTTGTTACAGCTATTTTGGTAGTCTTACGACTGCACCACGGTCCGGTTTAGATGTCTGCAGATGTGCGGGTTATAGGCGCATCTGATCAATCATGCTGATTGTGCAATGCGCATGCTCAGATTTCGACCTTTCTCCATTCGATTCCTTGGACAAAAGTACCAGGATGTGATGGACATTAGATGGGATTATATAAATAGACTCGGTGCATTTTTATACCCCTACTGAAAGGATACGCCCCTGCCTTGTAAAAATTACCCAACTGGAGAAGTCAAGAATTTTGTATGAGGGTTTTTATTGCCTTTGTCACGCATCGAAGTTAAGGGCTTGAAGTTTCCATCAAGCTTCATCTTCAGATTTGTCAGTATTTTTGTATTTTGTATGTATGCATACTGCTCTTGTAACTCACCGAAACTATGTCATGCAAACGGATGAGAAAAACATCATTTGCTCGAATTCATTGAATTGCAGGTGAAATTAGACATATTTAAATTGAGCTTTTAATTTTTTTAAATTTGGATCTCAATTTAGGTGAATTTAATTATATTTTATATAGATTTTTTTAAATTTGATACAATTTGGATAATTAACTCCTCGTTCCTCGTATCCCCATTTTCAATGTATATTCAATTTTCTGCTTGTATAGGGTGGCCAGATAGGTCGTGAACGATTTTGAAGTACAAAATATGCTATTTACCTTAAACATTACCTTTAACAACATTAAACTCGTACATTAACAAAATTGGTATTGGTTTGTGTGTAATTCAAATGAAATTGTTCGTGCCAAATTTTCAGAATATCTCTGAAAAATTGAATAAGCAGGGTCAAAATCTCGTACCAAAAAACGGCTAATTTTGGAATGAACGTTTTCCTGCGCGCCTAGGCGACATCATTATGACAATTCGGCACTTAGTGTTGAGTTTAAAGGGCAACTCATTACAAAACGCTCTCTACCAATCAATATCTTTGTTTTGTTTAGCAAAGTTGATTAGTCCAGTCTTTTAGGCGGCAATTAAGTTGAATTCGTGCATGTTTCAGACTTCTCAGCTTAAGATCATGCTCGAGTCCTTTTGTCTCACAGCGAGCAGCAAGTTGGTTGGCATTCCGATTAAGTTTCAATTTTCGCAGGCTTTGTCTTTTTTAATATCTGCATTTCTCTACATGTCACACAAGCTGCAGTTAAAGTTGATTTATTGAAATGCAGTCGAATTTGCAGTATGATTTTGGTACTCTTTTTTTGACGGTTAACCCTTTTTTTCTTTGTTTTACGGCTTGACTCATACAGGTAGCCTACCTATCTTTTCTCTATAACAATATAACTACACTATCCGTAAAATAGCCTAAGTTCAGCCGTATTTATAAACACTAGAAATTACCGTGGACGACTTCCGTATCAGTGACGCCGTATCAGTATCAGTAGGTTCATGAAACTTGGCAGGTAGAATTTTATTAGAAATACGCACATGGCCATATAAATTAAATGAACCCGCGTTAAGGGTAAATGGGTCATTTTGTACTTCAAAATCGTTCACGACCTATCTGGCCACCCTATAGATTCACGAGTCCGCTGGCACTTACGGAAGCTAGGGTTCAGTGACTCGGTTCGTTCCTCTGTCCTTATGCTCTTTGAGTCAAAGGCCTCTCCTCTCTTCCAACGAGCCTGATACATCGTAGCTCTACAGGCTTGCAGCTATAGGAAAATCACTTGTTATCTGTCATCCATTCTCAATGCCGTCTGAGAGATGATTAATGGGAAGATTATTATTGTTTTCCTGGCTGCCTTGTGTGCGAGGCAGTTTTGTGGAGAAAGGAAGCTGGTGATTATTGGCAGTGCCTAGATTGGGACCATTGTACAGGGCGCCATGCAGTTACTTAACAGGCCGCGGCATAAGCAGGCTTGAAACAACTTAGCGGGGTTTTCTTTCAATAGTTTTTCTGCATGAAGTTACATTTTGCCGTGCAGTAGGTCTAGTGACTATATGATGAGATGCCAGTCGTGCAATACTTCTTCTTGTTTTAAGCGCCGGCATTTGGCTGGTAAGTATTTTCAAATATTGATGTCAATTTGTGCATTTTAATGGGTTTGTACCGAGTGTTTATCGGTGAGTTGCGTTGAGCCATTGCGTTAATCATACAAAGGGTTTAATCATTTTCATTCACTTTTGCTGTGACCTATAATCTAGGGATTGTAGGCTATTACCGCACCGGTATTAACTTTTCTATTTATATTTTGTCACTCATAATTTTAAGACAAAGCGCTTTGCTGTCGTACAAGTTACAACTGACACTACTGTATAAGGCGTGACATTTTTGCTAGTTTTTACTTCGCAACTTTGCATCGTAGAAATGTTGCTGCACTTAATTTTCATGTTCTTTCGGACTGCCGATATGATTAATGCAGCACTTATTTCGCTCTTTTTTTGCGCATGTAATTTATGCGAGTTTGACCAATTTGTGAAATTTGCGCAAAACTACATGCATGCAAAATTTCATGCTTTATCTTGCATGATTTTTCACAAATGCAATATTTTTTATAAACAAATGGTGTCGTTCATTCATAAATTAGCTAAAGTTAGGCCTACGATTATAGTAGAATCGCGAAACTTTTTTCTGAATTTACTAAAGAATTATTTTCTTCACAGGAATACAATAAATTCAACGGTGTTTCTCGGTGCAGACAGGCGAGCCGAACAGTGAATTAGCTCCTTATCTTTTTCCGTATAAGCGATTCGCACTCCAACAGACTAGTCTACGTTCGATAATCTTTATAACGTCTGCCTGTCTTCGCGTCCAAGCTAAATTTATACTTCAGCCGCGAATGAGCCAGAAATAGCTGCCAGGGTCAGATGAGGTCACGTCTGGTCATGCACTGTGCTGCTTGCAAGTTGAAGACGTGCATACGTCTGGGGGGGGTTAATCTAATAGTCATCGCTGTCTGCGAGTAGGATTATACGTTGTTTCTAAATTTGAGAGGGTGCAGTTCAGATGGGATGCTACAAAAACACTGCTGAAAATCAGAGAAATAAGTTAATTAGCAAGTTCAAAGTATATTAAGTTAAGCTATAGTTATCTGATAATGCTAAGGTATTCTTTATCTATTCTAATATTTTGTGCCTGCTTCCTCGTGAATATGGCATGTCTGATGTATACATGATTTTGACGACTGTTGCTGATCGACTTGAGCTAACTGTCGTGGTCATTAAGGCATACATCGTCGTACTGTATAGCCTACAGTGTACAAAAATTCACAGGCACGTGACAAAACTGAATTTATATCAGTGATGATTGTGATCCGTGCACTTGTGAAGTTGTGAGCAAATAGCAACAACATCATGAGACTCTTTGCTTCAAACCAAATAAGTCGCTAAGCTGCGCGCCATTTTTTCGTTTAAGCCTTGGCCTGGCCCGACCTGTGGAACCATCCAGGCGACGCCGCTGTTTATGAAAGACGAGCCAAGTAGTTGAAGATCCGAAGTTCTAGCCAAATTTTAAGATTAATTTAACTTAGCTTTAAAAATGACTTAGCTTTAAGATTAATTTAACTTAACTTTAAAGATGAACATTGCATTGCCAATCCATACACAGTTTCTTGCAATCAGTGGGCCGCCTTGTTTTGCCACTTTGACTATTTTCCGGGGGCCAATGGCCCCCCTTATAGCCCATCACACGCTAGGCATTCTGACGTACACAATATGAAGCCTGCCAAATCATCAGCGCACTTCTCACGCCTGACGCTGCGCTCGTGGCCCCGATAATTGAACGAGCAGTTACTGCATGTAGCCTAGTGAGTCATTTTCCTGAGCTAGCCCTAGCTGTCGGAACTTTTCGTCTCTCATCGTCTGACCACGCTACTCTTGAGGCCACCCTCGCATTTCGTTTCATCTATGTCAAAAGCGTGTAACCTTGTAGGCTACAGCAAACCAGACATAGGCCTACGTCTCGGCCTAACATATATAGCCTACGGTTGACGATAATTAGACACCCTGCACGTTCTTGGTTAACCTTTCATGTAACTTTTCGGTACCTATATGCAATGTACACGATTCAAGCATACGATGTCTTTTTTATCTCCGTTTGCATGACATTTTGTGCGTTATAAGTTCAGCGATATATGTACATGCATATTTTTAGTACATCACAGCTAGGCGCTGTGGTGGAGTGGTTAAAGCGTCGGATTTCGAGTCCAGAGGACCAGGGTTAAAGTCCCCGCTATGAAACCGTGTGTTACAGGCCCTTTCAGCAAGGCTGTTAAACGCACAAGTGTCGCTAGCCGCTAACACCGTGCTAGATAATTATTTGGTTGGCGTCAGGAAGGGCATCCGGCCATAAAAACTAAGCTCCAGCAGTCCTAACCAGGGTGGGCGAAAACATGTAAATCTGTGTTGAAGCATGGACATTAACCGATTACAGGATAAAAAGGAGGTTAGTTAGAGGTTAGTTGATATGTTTTGATTTAATAACGGCATGTAATGGCATTAAATGGCGTAGGCTGTCTAGATTGAAAAAAATTTATATGAGCTTTCGACTGTACGTTTTTTCAAAAAAATGCTTTTTGAATGACACTTTTTGATCCAAAACGTGCATTTTTAGCGGCAGTTTGGTGTCTTTTTCCAATAACTGAGTGGCAACGCTGCGGCTAAGCGATAACTGCGCGCATTAGCCTAAGCTCATGCCAATCGAATCGCGCGCAGAACAGGAAGAGTTCAGTGTTCTTGACGCAGTTTGTCGTACAAGTGTGTTCTCCAAAACATTGCCCGATAATATACCAGCTAAAGGCTGTCGACTATACGCTGCTATTTAAACTAGGCTGCAGTCGGATAGTTCTGCGATATTTCTATCCTGGCGCAGGTAAGAATCAACGTGCATCATTTCATGAGCAAGAGTCGCACAATTTTGATTTTGTCATCTTTTTTTATCACATTTTAATCAGGAGTAGGCCTATATGCTGGCTAGAAGTTGGTTTTAATTTTGTTTTTGGAACTCATCTAATTTCTACCAAATGAGGCGAAGCGGCTGTCGCCGGAATGCTGAAAGATAAAAGGGACCGGGACGGCATCCTTGAATTTACGCTTTTATTTATGCTCCGTGTTTGAAATAAAACTGCGTGGGCCTATATAGTATACATGGGTCTACATCCCGTCGGATAAAAATAGGAGCGGCATCCCGGCCCGTCTCAAGCTAAGCACTGTGTATGGCTGATACTTGAGCACAAAAATATTTCAGAACCAGCATGTATCCTAGACGGTCCACTTTGTGAGGTTCCTCTCATATCTTTTAAGGCCATCTTTATGGGTGTTTAATGAGATGTTGTGAAGTTGAAGTGATAACTGATAAATTGATCATAGCCCGCTGAGCGATAGGTTCTCGAGGTCTGTCTATAGATGTATGTATTGTAATGTATAATGTCAATACCGGTAACTTTTTTGTTGCCTCACATCCTGGATTCACCTGAATTGTTTACACGCATGCACATATGTATAACGACATCATTTTTATGAACATTACCATTGGAGGCCAGCATGCACTCGGGGTAGATATCATTGTCTCGAGCACAGAGGGCAATGAAATCGCCGATGTTTTACACGGGCACTTGTTCTGAACTGGAGAGGCTTGCGAGGAACAACTACATTTAGGCTTACGTGTGCGGGCAGGGACATGCATGTACATGCAGGAACTGCAACCGTTAATGAATGTTGCTGTTACTTGTTACATCAAATGCCAGCTCTGACTGAAGGCTCATTTGTAGTAAAAACTATGCCTCTTTGTACTAAAAAAACAACTGTTTTTCATTGCCTAAAATGTTAATAATATCATCGCGCTGGTAGTCCAGTTGTAGTGTAAGCGAAGGATCTGTTACGTATCAGCTTCTTCAACTAAAACGCGCCTATTCGCTTGCGCTGCGAAAATAGAATGTCGGTCTCACTGATGTCACTCCGTCCAATGAAACAGTCCCTTTTTTCCAATTTTATGCATGTAACTTTACGACTGCAAAAATTAAATTTCAGAAACTCTGATGAAACAGTCTAATTTTATTTATTCCTAAGTAGGCGACAACTTTTAAGGGCCCTAACTTTTTTATTTGTTAAGACTGCATCGTGGAAGCCTACCCATTTATGGCTAGTTATGAGAACTCATTCAAATGAAGGAACCATCATACCTGGCTGATCTTGATGATGCTCAAGATTGCTAATGCAAGCAATGACGGAACGCTTGCGACGTTTTTATGCCAAACGAAGAAAATAGGCTCACCGTCGGCTACTCACTACTCAGCACTCAGTACGCAATAGGCATACTACTCATTATTCAAATATGATACTGTTTCTAAGATTCGAATGGTGCTCTGGGATCTTGGAAATACTCGAAATTATCGCAGAAGATGAGGGACGATAACGTAATAATTATTATTGTTAGGACATTATCCACGGTAGGCGGGGCTTGATCTGTCAGTCGCCGAAATCGTGAAAAAAATTCTTTTTGAGTAGTTTGGAAAATTATTTTTCAATTTGGCGACATTTTAAATTCATTTTTCGCTCTTCGACGCTCAATTACTGGCTCCATGATAATGAACTGGGCAATAAATTTGTAGATATATATATTCCAGTGCATCCGAAGTGAACGAATGCGTAACATATTTTGGGAAAACAAGTAGGCCTACGGGCCTAGGTTCCTGGCGAAATATATGTCTTTTGGTGATTTTTTTTCGCAGTTTTTTTCAAGACTCAGATCGGGTCCTGATGGTAGGCATGTTCTGTGCATGTAAATAACGAGGCCACAATGTGACATATTTAAATTATTGTGAATGAAATACATATTCCATTAATTGTAAATTAATTTCGAGTTCTAGTTGCAGACGCTGTTCTGGTTGGCTTGGAAATTAGCACTCAGTGATTTGTGGGTTCAGAAATTATTGTTTAGCTATTAGTAGCATAGTTTTACAGCGACGGTTGTAAACTAAAGCTCTTTGCTCAACGTTTATTCGTTCGCTGATAGCTTATTTATTGTTTTTTTCAGTGTTAAGCAGTGTTAAGTTTCTATATATCAAAATGCCACCTTGTATCACAGTGTCTCCCATTCCATAAACATTACATCACCTTTCTATCAAAATATCACCATGCGCTATGTAAGTCATGAATATGTTCATTAATAACTTGGATACTGACAACAGATTTCTACTAAATTTACATAATTGATGTAATCAAATCATGTTCATTTATTTAAGGTTTTCTTTTTCTTTTTGGTATGTTGTTTTGTGCATGTATATTTTTCTCTACTCTTTAGAATGAATGATATTCACTTTTGAGTGAAAGATATTCATAAGCCCACGTGCACTTGTGCGCAGCTCTCCAAGAACCCACGCGCTGCTGCAGAGCAAGGACGATGCCGGCTGGCGATGAAGAAGCAAAACATCCGCACGCTCGCTCTAATCATCAGCACTTTCACATATCTTCTCGCAGGCGCCGCCCTCTTCGACTACTTGGAGTCGGAGAACGAGCTGCGAGAAAGAGTCAAGTACCACGAGGTGGAGGCGCTGTTCAAGGCGAAGTACAATATAACTGATCAGGATTACGAGAGTCTGGCGAAAAATGCTATTCGGTCGGAGCCACACAAGGCGGGGCATCAGTGGAAGTTTGCGGGAAGCTTCTTCTTTGCGACAACGGTCATCACGACGATCGGTGAGGTTCTGATTTATTTTGAATGTTGGAGGATCTGGTGATCATTGAAGAGCGTTATGCTCTACTTGCAGAAGTTTACAATTTTAGTCGTTGCTTAATTATAGATTTCTGGCATGCAAGTTGCTTTGAGAGCATTAACAACAAATCTAACTGGATTTTATAATTGTTACACAAAATGCGCGTACAATGTTATCATGAGGTAACGCCTGCGTTTTGATATTAATTATTGAGCTTTTCACTAATGAAGCCTATGCGTCGAGTCATCTGCTTTGGATAAACTTCTGAAGATTAGGGAGAGAGGGGGGGGGGAGGGCGTTGAAACGAAGCTTTTTTCCAGAAAGTTACTGGGTTACCTATGTCAAGATGGTTACCTATGTCAACATGGTTGCCTCTCTTCGTAAACTTGCTACTTCGAAACTTACTATGTCAACGTTTAAGCTTTATTACTGAGACAGCGAGTTTGGATACATTTTGTTTACGATTTAAGACCCCTACAATTTTGATTATAGCCTATGTTAGTCGGGCGCAAAGCCAACATAACCATACGCGAAACGCTAAATAGTTGCACGGTTTGTTTTGTGTAATTAACACGTTTAAAAAACTGTCTGAAATAAATCTGAAAGCTGAAATGACACCATTTTATATGAAAATTTCATTATTGAAATTTATTGCTCATAAATACCATAGGCTCGTGAAAGACCAAGACCAGGAAACAGGCCAAGCAGGCTATCTTGCATTCACAAATCATAACTTTTCATCATGTTTTTCATAGTAATGACTAGCATTGGGATGACGCGTCCAGAGCGTCAATACCAAATTAACGTCGGATTCTGCTCCGCGTAGTCCAGGGTTTCGTCTCGCCGGTCATTGATTTCGCGAAGGCGAATGGGACTGAATCAATGCTGTAGGGCGGGATCATTCTTTGTGGAGGACCCTCGCTGTTGATTGGGCTGATCTCAGGCTAATCAATGGAGGAGTTTCTCGCTGAGTTAGCGGACTTGGGATTAACCTCCATGACCTGGAAGGCGAATCGATGTTTGACTTTCTCCGAAATGTCTGAGTCGATATCAGTGAACAAAATCGTAAACAGACAGTAAACAAACGATAAATAAACATTAAACGCTTAACAGTGGATACCGCTTGCAATAGACACATCATGCTGATATAAGAGGCTTTTATCAGGTTTATTTGTAAAGATTTCCTATAGGCCCATACATGTAGTGCTTATTGGTTAGTAGCCAATGTTTGTTAGCCCAAGCTCTTTTGTCGTTGTATCTGGCAATTTCTTCATTGCTCATAGCTTTATTATTGGTTGATACGCTGCAGGTAATATGATGGTTTGGCTGAAAACCGGGCATTATAAAGCAATAGGCAATGTAACTCATACACTGTAATGCAATGTAAATCGTGTAATGAAATGTTCACTCATGTAATTCATCTCAAACATGGTTTTGGTTCAATGTCTGCGCACGGGATCATAGTTCGGCAGCGTGATCATCAATGCTTGATCCGTACTGTTTGTGTGCAGCTGTAGTCAACTGTATTTTTTAATTGACTGTATGATTGTATCGATAATTGCGCAATAAGTGCACAAAATTTACCAAAATTGCCACAAAGCAACTACATATTAATTTGTTGCGTGCGCTTAGATTACATCGTGTGTTTTCACGCACCTGCAGAGTTTCAATGCTGCAACTTTTTTGATAACAGTTAGAGCTTCTGAAATTTTTTCCGCATCAAAATCTAACATCTTGGTATTGACATTTTGCATCTACGATTCAAGCAACTGAATGTTTTTAAATCTCTGATTGCATGATATATTCGTGGTATATCGAGTTCCAACGTTAGTTGGACATTTCGAGACATTTCAGCGCACAATAATTCTACATTGGAAGCGATATTTTGAACGAAATCAATGAGCCGCTATCGATAACGCTGCGTGGCACTGGCTCTTCTGTGCACCTCCACGCGTCGCGTCAACGCTGAAGGCAGACACCGTGAAATGCCAAATTTGGAGAGCTTAGATGTCTGCCTTTATTGTTGCAGCAAAACGGGTTAATATATCACACAATTTCATCCATTATTGACCAAGATAAACGACCATAACCAAGCGGTTCCGGTTTTTTGGGTACACCCTATATGTAACCTATATTAGAGATAGCGAGATTGCTTGCAACCTTATGGGTCACGATATCATTACATTGGATCTGATGTGAATTTGAAGGAATAGGCCGTGCATTTTCTTGCTTGGGCTAATCATCATGGGATTTTCATAAAAATTGGTAAGCCTATAGCGTATCATTATGATAGGATATTATTATGATGCGACATGTTCGGCAGATGCGACATTTCGACTTGACATTTCGACATATAGATAGGCCTGCATATCGGACATAGGCATATTGCCTATCGGACATAGGCATATTAGACATTTCAAACTCAGACCAAAAGAGTAATTTACTATTTGTTATGAGCTTTCAAATAAATTCTTGTTGATTTTAAACGATTCTATGCATTCATTTTAAGGAAATTAAGAAAATTACGAGTGCAGTATACAGTATACTGTACATTGTAGAGACTTTTGGACTGCGCGAGTAAAATAATGATTAGAGATAGCTGAAGGTTTAGCACTAGCACTGATTGCCCTTTAGTTTATTCACTAGATTAGACGGATTCAGGTTCTCCATCGTTTTATCAAATTATCCGTCGCCGCCAGTGATACCATTAAACCAAGACGGAATATCCCTAGATTCTGAATATTTTAGCTAAAATATCCTTAGATTGCATTTTTTGACATAAATGTCCAAAGCTATAGAACTATATATTGTAAAGTGTGGCATTTTACTATAAATATCCCTAGATATCTGGGATTGCGTTAAATGTCTGATACCTCAATCAATGCAAAATTCCTATATCTGGTGATATGTTTCAAGTCGTGGTATTAGTGGTCACTGCCTGTGATTGCGTCATTCTTAGTTTTAGTTGCGTCGTGCGGCTCAGTTAGCTCAGTCAGTAAGGCGATCGCTTGTCAAGCGAGAGGTCCTGAGTTCAATTCCCGACGGCTGCCAAGTAGTGGTGTTTAGCAGACCATGAACGTACAATGTCTCACTCGACTCAGGCGTTAATGAGTATAAATGAGACCTCATGTCTAGAGAAATTTGGCAAAGTATTGGATTGCAGTCGGCCCTGTTCTTTTACACAGTGAATAATAGCGATATATTTATTTTCTGCTCAAAGCCAAGGAAAGGGGGATGATCTCCCACGCTATACGGGTCTTACTGATTGAAATAGCACTGTTACTGAGTTTGGTGGTAGGCCTACTTGTTAATCTACGTCTTGTTTGTGTCTTCAAGCCATAATCTTCTTCTTGTTTGTGTTTTCAAACCTCACACGATGCCCGCGAGTAATTACATGTAGCGATATACATAGCCTACACACGTGTGACCTGACCTAGAATATACCATGACCAAGAGATACGAATTCTGGGAAGCAGCCCAGTCATGAACTGGCCGTTAAAGAAAAGTGGGCCCAACGCCATGCTTCGTTGGAGCGTCCATGTAATCATGGGCGCTCCTAATAACTATGTTGAGTTCCTGGACCACTCTGTAATCTTTAGCATTTAAAATTACAAGGTGGTCATGCAGTAAGTGCATAGTGCAGTAAAAGACCACTGTTGAAATAAGAACGCTTTGAACTATTGAATGATCATATATAGTATGCTAAATGAGCGCAATTAACTGAGGATACGGGCGACTATTAATAATTATTTATTCCTTCTTTATTTTAAAAGGAAAAAATATTTAACATCAATCGAACATATACACTGTACAATGAACGTCAGGCCAAAGCTAAATTTCCTAAAATGCTAAACCGATATATAGTGTCCGCAAATTATTTATTTGAATATCTTTTAATCATGATTTTCTTTAGCATCATTATTTTCATACGTTTAAAATAGTGTAACACAATGCGTGCGGGCTGCTTCTGTACACGGATGAGGTTCATTTAAGTTCAGACTATCACTGTTGTCTTTCCGTTAACGCGGTACAAGAGAATAAGTGTTTGAAAGAGATTTCACATTCCACGTCAGCCGAACGCAGGTTTTTTGACCATTTATATAACTGCCTATCAGTTTCTTGCATAGCAGTGAGTTCCATCAATCATTTGTCTGAAAACGACATTCTATTAAGGAGTGCAATGGAATAAACAGCCAGGTGTAATCAATCATAGGCGCACCACACAGTCACCACTCAGTCACATCCATCACACTCTCGTAATCGCTGGCGATCTAACAATGGCAGTAACGCAAGAGCCAATCTGCGAAACTTCTCAATCGCTGCTGCTGCTGCAGACCAATGCGGCTTGCGTGGTAGGCCCTACGTGGCGGTTCCGGGCGATTAGCATCCAAATATTTCAGATAATGTTTTTTGTAAAGTTTGTCCTTGAGAGTTCCTCGTCTTGGACAGTCTAGTCTCGACAGATGTCTAGTCTAGACGACCTTGGTCAGTATAGACTAGAACAAAACGATTCACTGTACTTTAGGTCTAGTACATTAGCTCTCCGATTGAAGTTTTAAGGATGTGTGTAAAGTCAGTTCTGTTCAGTGACTCGGGGCCAGGCAAAAAACCGCTCCCCCTTGATTACTCGCCTTTTGCGACTCGCCGGGGCCGTTTGGTGCTGCAGAACTATTATTACAACGTTACAATAGGCCTAGTCCTTTTTATCCAAATCTTCAGGGTGCAGCCTACAGCTGTAATGTGTAGCGTATACATGTAGTATATCGTCTCACGTTTTACATATTCCGGTTAAAAAAAAATTAAATTGCATGTATAAGCTACAATTGCAACCTCATTCTCTGTGATGTAGCAGCATAATAATTGGAGTACCCAGTGACTCCTAGTATCTGTTTGTAACACGCTGTTACGGCGCGGCCGAGTTCCGCGAATAAGCGCTCGAGGGAATATTTCAAAACTCCATTCATCTCCACCGCGCCCGGTCGGACAGAAACGGTTAGTGAAGTTGCCGCGGTACCACGACAGAGCAGGCATGACTCCGAGTAACGACTTCCGTGCCACGTCTCCGCAGTGTTTGTAGTGGTGGTTCAAGGATGGAGGGCATGGGGTAAGCCCCCCCTGTTGGGCTTTAAGCCCCCCCTAGTTAGATTAAGCCCATTCAAGTTGTCAAGCTATCCCCAGTTAGATTTGCCTAACCACCTAACCCCTTTCAAGTTAAAAATTGACATTATAAAAATTCGTTTTGGGGGTGTGAAGCCCCACTGTTTTGATTTTCAAGCCTCTCAAGTTTGTTTCAGACGAGTCCTTGGAAGCTTTCCCTGTCTTGGTGATGGAAGTCAGTTGAATGTAGCATATTTATAGTCCAAAATAAGGTATAAAAGTGACATTGATTGCAACGCTCAAACCCCGCCTGAGCCCCCCCCCCCTGTCACGGAAGGCTGGAGCCGGTGCTGATGCCTGGTGCCACCAGGCATCAGCCGTTCAACCACCACTGGTCCACCAGGCTGGTGGACCAGTGGTGGTTGAACGGTGAATGAGCACGCACTTCTCCAATGGCGTCACTTTGAACTAAAAACTGAAAGCTGGCAAGGCCCTAAATGACATTGTTTGAAGAGCGCCTAAAACACATGCAAAAGACACGATAAATACTAGTAATGTTTAGCTTGCGATAGTAACTACGCTGCCCTTACTAATATGACGGGTTCAAACTGATTTAAGCAATTGACACTGGTGCCACGTTCTGATTTTTGACTTTTTACCGGGCCAGCCTTAAACAGTGGTGGTGATCATCGTCACGTTTCACAATTTGGTGGTGGACCATCATCGCTTTCAAAATGTAGTGACAAATCACCACTATCGACAAAGCAAGTTACGCCTAGGCTAGGCACTCTCCGCGATCGCTGTTTGCTGTAGCCAAGGACTCGGCGTTGAGCGAAAGAATTATGGCTGCGTTTATGAACGGCGTCTGTGGATGCGGCGCAGCCGTGGATACGGCGCAGCCGTAGAAAAGGCGTTCTCGAGAGACGTCTCCGACGAATATTGTACACATAAGTAATCGGAATTGATTGTGATCGTGAAGTTTACGTCCGTGGCCCGCAGCATAGCCTACGTTGGACCAGCAATGCGCTTTGAATATTATGAAGTTTACATTGGTAAGCCCTATAGTTAGGCCTATAGTTCTAACAATAGATATTGGCAACTGTTGTCGTAGAGCTGCCTCAACAGAGTAACGTTGAGTAAAGTTATATAATGCAAAGCAATTAAGAACCGAAAGCGTTACGAATTAAACTTATGTTTTATTATCGTTCTTTGTAATATGAGAATGAACACGAACCCTATTTCCAAAATCATTGAAGTGGCCTATGTCTTCAGAGGAATATTATACATGTATTCACCCAGCAGCTATAGTCCATCCGGAATCGCCTGAGGGTTGGGCTATTGAGTGTAAGGGAGGGGCGCGGGGGTGGGGGGGGGGGGGGTAAGCCATGCATGCAGGGTCGTGATGAATCATAAGCTACAAGACTGCTTCCTGTGAAGGTTTACTGCAAGCCAGTTTCATTTGATGTGGGTCAGTCTATCGGCTTGATGTGGGCTGCAGTCTGGACGCTGAAGTTTGACTTACGATATGTCTGTGTGGCACCTGTTGCTACGGTACATGTCGCAGGCTTGGCCTAATTTTTCTTAGTAATTATCCGATAATTCAACTGGCATCTCGTATGACTAAATACAAAATTCTCAGACGCCGAAACGCCTAATGTCAGCCAAAGAAATGTTGCATCAAATGTGAAAGCGTATTATATATCGGACGAAAAAATTTTACATTATAGTTCCGCAACCATAATTTTTTGTCTCGCTATTTCCGGCGTAATGTTAGCCGACTATTATATTACAGGACTCATCAGCTTCAAAACAGATGGCGTACGCGAGTTCTCTGCTAACTTATATGTTGCATAGGCTTACTGACATTCGCTAGATTTAATGCAATTACGCGCGCCATTTTTTTCTTTTTTTTCTTCCTTTTTCAGTTGCACGGTCTTTCTCGTTCCGCTTGTTTGAACGGCACTCGTCTTCGCTTCGCTGTGCATTTCATCATTTCTGTTCGACCTTGCCTGGTGTGCCGATGCTGTACCATGGCTTGCTAACTTTTGATCTTTGCAAATTGCGTTCATTTTCATCGGGCGCCAATCATCCAGGCCTATAGGGCGGCGCCTTGATGAAAAAAATGTATTTGAGAAAGGGAGATAATCTGATAAAGTAATTTAGGAATCTTTCTATTAAAAGTTTTCACAATTTTCAATGATGATTCGCCAAAATGGCAGCAGGTCTATGGAATGCAGGCCCACCCTATACTCTCGGCGTCGTAAAAATCATGTATTCAAGCTATCAAAACTCAAGCTCTAACTGTAGAAGACTTAGAACGGACTTAAGACATGATTTTTTTCTCATTTGACGACAATTTGACACGAAGTTAGCTAACAAACTAGGAACTTAATGAAATTATATAAATCTATCTGAAACGCGTTCAACCACTGCTGCTAGACTGTCTATCAACAGCGCTCGAACGCCGACACGAGGTTTTCTTTTAAAAATTTTCTCACAGTTTGCTGTGACTGGTACTTCGCTAATGGCTCAAGCGTCCAACGAGGAGCGCACGCGCAGAAAAACCCGTCGGCACTTAACATTTCAGGTTGAGTTGGCTGGACGACCGCAGTGCGCACTATGTCTCGGACGTGACCGGAATATGTTTTGAGAGCCCTTTGAGAGTCTGGCCTCCTCGGAGGGCTGAGAGGCTGCGACAACTCTTTCTCGGTTTAACCCTGGCCATAAGTTTTTTTTAAACTGGCTGATGAAATTGGCTGGAAGTTGGTAGTCTGTCAATGATTGGTAACGCTCGATGGCCCGAGTATTACTGTATAAGTGTATCAATGTTAAAATTGTTGTATATTATAGTCTGAATGGGCGGATCCAGAATGGTGTTTTGCCGTTTTCATTTATGCTTGTGAAATATACCGGGCGCAATTTCAGTTTCCAGCGAATAGAAACATGCAAGAATTTCAGGTCTTCATTTGTTGAGAAGAGACTTGAAGGAAGAGTGTACGTAGATTAACTCTATATTAGACACGAGTGGATCTGAATCGTCATAATCGAATATGAATCAGATCATGTAGAGGTCTAGCTAATAGACGCGACTGTTCATACGCCAGTCGCGAATAGTCACGAACTCCTCATGGAAGAAAAATTTCATCTTGAGCTTCGAAGACACTTGTGTCACTGAAAATGACCAGTCGTCGCCGACAGTGACGCCAGCGTTGCTGTCCGGATAACTTAAGCGTGATTATTACATCCACTCAAAATTCATAACATTAGAAACTGATTGCTTAACGTTCAAGTGAATATCTGTTAGACCTGCACTACGGTTTAGACCGTGCGATAGTAGCTTAATGAAAATTCGTTTTAGTTTCATGAAAATGTGTTGCTCTAAAAGCGATGGAGGTGAAGATTCAAACGGATTTTAGATCAAGTTACATTTACTCTCGAGCAAACTCAATCAAACTTGTGTCTTTTACTTCCGTCCGGACGATTATTTGTTACCACCAGTAAGCCCAAGTGTTGAGCGTAGCGTTCCAACTTAAAAGCATAATGGGGGTCACTCGAGACAGTAATTGATGGCTATTCATCAGCGTCGCGTGGGCATGGCTAGTGGCAGCGTCATGGGCCGGTCACACGTCCTAGCTTTAGGACAAAGTGTTACGTTTTCCAGGGATTTATCCGGAATTTTGAAATTGGGGGGTGTTCGAAATTTCAGGGGGGGGGGGATGTGGTCAAAAGTGATTAGACAAATATGGCCAACAGTGGAGATTACTGTGAATGGAAATACAGGCGGCAACAGGAATTTGCCCAAGCGCAATATACTGTCGCTGCAACTTTCACCTCCTCGAAAAGAAACTTCGCGAGCGGGGAGGGGGGTTGATAACTGATATTGTCCCGGACAGCCCCTCTTAGGGGGGTGTACAAACTTTTTTTACACCCCCCCCATTACCCCCCTTTAAGGGGATGTTCCAACTTAATTTTTTGGGGGGTGTAGCTCAAAAACTGGGGGGGGTGTTGGGGGTGGGGGCCCTGGGGGGTGTTGGATAAATCCCAAAAACATTGTTTGCTGCGATCAAACTAAAAGCTCTGTCTCCACTAGCGGCGGTGCGGTTTCATTTTAGGGGGCAGACGATGCCAGAGACCTCTTTTAGGGGGGGGCATCGCCCCTTCTGAAAATTCAAGAGGAGGCAATGTTTATGTTAGAAAATTTATGTTAAAATGTCGGTATTAGTTGGTATAATGGAGTTATAGCGGTGTAAATGATAATGTGATTTCTCAAGGCGGGGCAAGAACGAAATTCAAGTAGGGGGGGCGTTGCCCGCCCATAGAATTTTAAGGGGGGCATTTTCCCCCCCTAGCCCCATTAGCGCGCCGCCACTGTCTGCCTCCGTCCCAGATTTATTATTGCAATCAATTCCCTAGTCGGCTCATGTGTATATTGGCTTACTTTGTGATGCGTCGGCCAGCAAGCCACGAGATTGGTAAACAATTAATATTGTATCAAAACATTGTCATAGTATTGTTGTTGTTGGTCTACCCCGCCGACAGCTTGTCATTTATTTTTATCGTTTCGAGCGTGTATTGATAAGCTAGGCTACAGATTACCCCGTCCACTGGTCTGTAGAGTGCAGACCTACATGTAGATGTGGATGCCAGGGAGGGTTTTACGTTGAGGGTAGGAGCCTAGAGGGGATGCATCCCCCCACCAGCATAGCGACATTAAGGCAAGGCAATTATGGCAATCATCTCCCCTCTATCAGCGTTCTGAGTTAAGTCTGGTGATGGCCTAACTTGCATGTAGTATCGTGACTAAAATGTCTATTAGCAATCTCTCCCCCTCCTCCCCCCGGTTGTGAGTTCTGCAACGGAGGAAAAAAGTATCGTCTGGTGCGAGCTATCCCCCCCTCACAAACAATTTCTGGAACCGCTTCTGCTACATGCATGTCACATAGGCCTAGGCCTCAAAATTTCATAGTAGATCATATGGCATTTTGAGGCCTAGGAATAGGTCTAGCTAGGCCTACGTGACAGCGGGATTGACCTGCTCTCTACTAGACCAGAACCTCAAACAACAAGGGGTTCTAATATATTCTGAGCGGGTAGGCTATAAAATCAAGAAATTAAAGGAGGTTATTGAGCGTTGCTTATTCAACTAATTTAAGCTCAAGTTTCTGTGAACATTAGAACAGTTATTTCTAAATATTAGAGGGGTCTACCCCCGTGAGCGACCGTGAGACACCTAGGCTACACGAACAGATCTAAGTTGAGATGGTTGTGTTCCATGAGAAAATTCATCTGTATTAGTCTTTTACTTGATGAGGTTATCGCACTTCGGGTGCTGCACGTCGTCATTCATTGGAAAACAATGCGAAGGCGATTGGGTTTCCCGCCAGACTGTTCTTTTTTGAGTCTGAAAGGACTTGTCGAAGCGTGTGATTTAAAATTAGCTATGCAGATTGAACGCACAGTTCTGAAGATGTAAATAGCCTATCGGAGTAGGCTACCGGACGCCTATCCGACCGATAGCGCAGCGAAGCTATTCTTCGCTTCAAATAATCCGCTGCTTCGCACGACCTTCAGACAGGAAAACAGATTTTTGAGAAAAAATTAATAGCGATATTCGAACATAGCTATGCCGATCGATTTAGTAAAGAATTTCATTTGACAGTGTTCTAATCAGTGAAAAGATGATCAATTTTCAGAACTGTGTAGAAGCCTACGTCTTGGTAACGCACCTGTATAGATTAGTCGACATGATTGTATACTTGTACAAAATACACTATGCTACTTCTTGTTATTTTTGTTGTTTTGTGTGCATTAGGCTATTGGACTGGGCTACTGTGTGCATTAGGCTATTGGACTGGGCTACTGTGTGCATTAGGCTATTGGACTGGGCTACTGTGTGCATTAGGCTATTGGACTGGGCTACTGTGTGCATTAGGCTATTGGACTGGGCTACTGTG
>JAQIWG010002553.1:0-20071 GCA_034695025.1 Chamaedrilus cognettii | reverse complement strand
CGCTGCAACTACAAACTTGCAAGGAAAAATAGCCCAAATAGCCCGAAAAGGTGATGGTGCCCATCACCATTACGTTCGCATAGCGGTGGTGCTCGAGCACCACCGGCACCATAGGTAACTACGCCTCTGGCTGCTACGGGCGCGCGTTTAGTTTGATACACGTAGGCCTGCTGCGGTATGATACTTAATCATCACCCGATTAGGATCCGAACTATTTTATGATTGTACAACTAGGTTTGCTATCACGTGTTTTATATTTTGTATTAGCCCCCAGACGGATATTTCGATTTAAATGAATTTTGCGACTTTTTGACTCCGCGACTTTGTGACAGGCACGATGGCGCTATGTTGCAAGCTATTTTGCAAGACGGCGCTATTTTGAAGCCCTTTTCATCATTTGTCTTCACTATAATGCCTCAAAACCAATGAGGTATTAATTATTATATTTAGGTCCCAGATGAAGTCTTTTCTCTGCAGACGTCGAAACGGAATCCAAACTTATTATTTTCTATTTCAATTATAGGCTGTAGTATTGTTCGCACTGTGAAATAATGACGCCATGAAGTCTGTTTCGACTGGTATTCACCATTGCGAGTTAGCCTCGAGTTGACTCAATCGGCGGATTGAGTGACGTCACGCCGGGCACAGGAGATTGACAGCGGTCGCTCTCAACTCGCCGATTGACCGACTCGAGGTTAACTCGCAATGGTGGGTACCAATATTAGTTAACAAAGGAACGAAACGCAAAGAGTTTGACGACGAATCATCACTTACTCAAACTGCGCGGCAACGCAACAACTATAATCATATCGGTTAAGTTTTGTCGGTTACCCTATGTACAAAATATTACAGCACTCCAAATCTGCGCCCACTACAACTCGCCGAGAATTAACCGTGCCCGATTTTTACGCGCACTGATATCTCAGCAAGCCATAAGTAGGTCAGGTCAAGTAAAAAAAAGCAGCCAATCGCAGGCGATGTTTCATGCAAGCGACCTATAGATATTTTTTAAACGCGACAAAAAAATTTATAGCCAATCTGCGAGTCTAAAAAGCGAGCATCAGAGTTCATACTTCATAGTTTGTAACATGGAACAAAAAACAAAACATAGCGCAAGATAGCACTTGTGCAAAGATGACGGGAAAGGCGCACGTAGAAACGTCACTGGCAATATTACAGGCTCAGATTGTAATCTCGTAATGAAGGCCGTAGTACTCAATATATAATCAATATTAGATCTCGTCTACGCTAATATCATGGTCAAGGCCGTAATCTCAACGTGAACGGAAATAAAGCGTTTAAAATATAGAAATAAAAAAGAACGAAAAATAGAAGCAGTGAGGAGATTCCAAAGATTACAAAACAAGAACTGGACCTCGCATCAATCAGAGACAAATGATCTCACTAATCCGCTATCTTGCCACTCGGTTTACTATAGGCTTTCAGTGCAAGTCTGCGCCAAACACAAATGCATCAAAATGTAACTACGAAATATCTAGATACCGATGTAGCGCAACGGTTTGGCTAATTCTTGCTCGGTTAATTACACAATTTCTCATATTGTTCACATAATGTAGTAACCACAAACAAATCTGAGAACACTTAGTTTCGGTTTAAAACACACTTATATCTGCGCGAGCTGGAGATATACAATCATGATTCTTGGCTTCAGTTTGAGCCTCTTCCAGCGTATCTCTTTTTCCAGAAACAGCTAACAGAAGGCTATGACTTCGTACAAAAACCGGCTCCTATCTAATAGACAAGTAAACAACGTTAGTATTACAGATCACAGATCTATAAAAAATGACATGAAAAAGAAAAATAGAAAGTTCTATGAACACACTAGCCGATCAAAATTAAAGAGGGCAACAGATAAATAACAGCCATCTACATTACAAACGTAACAAAACGCTCTGCAGTCACATGTACACTACCTTAAAAACCACCGATTTAGAACGAGTGGTACTCTATAGGCCAATGTAAACTAAAGAAAGAGAACTACCAATAAACAAAGCCGCGTCGAATAAGTCATGTCGTCTTGAAAATCTAAACTGTATCACGACCCATAACATGTCCAAAAAACATCACGCAATAAGGATATACGTGAAGAAGACTGGCGCTGTAGTCAAGCTAATCTTCAGAAAATTTGCAACAAAAATGACAAACAAAATTGCACCAACTTGGTACAATGTACATCTTTACCATTTAGAGTACCGTGAGCAAAACGGCTTACCAAAATAATCTAATATCAGTGTTAAGGCACTCGATAGAAATTCTTAATTCGCCCTCATTGCGATAGGATTACATTATTGATCTCGCAGTCTTTAGACACATGATTTCGCAAAGACCATTGCTTCCAATTCAAGGCACATGAAATCAAAAGACAACTTTGATCGCTGGATAACACATATTTCGCCCATGATAGACTGCTACACCCAAGGGCACCTTGTTAGTGACATCATACTTAAGACACAGTGAATAAATAGGTATACGCCACCGGACAAACATAGTTTGTCTTCTAGCCGCTGAAACTTTAAACTAACCGTTCATTAGTGGCGTACATAAGGCAAGCGCAATTCATTATGCAGAAAATAACTTTCTAATCTGCGCCACTTCAGACTACACCGTCTATAATTAGTTGTGCAAGTAAGGCACACCGAAGCGACGTGCAAACAACTGCTGCAGAATAGTCTGAGTCACTTCAGAACACACCGTTCATTAACTCGGTATTTCATAAGGCACTGTGAAGATATCGCTCTAGCCTGCATCACTTGAGACTACGTTGTTAGTTGCGCGTTCAAGGCACGGACTCGCGCAAACAATATCCAAATAGTCTGCGTCACTACGTCGGTCTGGCGGGCACGCTTGGTCTGTCTGGGATACGAGGGGGCAGGTCAGCAGGCTGCTGGTAGTTCATCCCTGGACGCCTGTGTACAAACAATTATTTATTATTTATGACTTGCATTGACACAAGACTCAGTACGGTATCAATTTTATTAATCTTCAAATCATTTAACCCCTGGTCGGTTATTTTAGTTTAAAAGCATTTTGCGGCTCAGCGGCTTCTGCGACTCCAGCTCAGCGCCATTTTGAAGCGCTTTTCATCATTGTTCTTCACAAAATTCAGCAAAACCAATGAGGTATTAAGCAATGCTATAGACAGTCGACAGCTATTCGTATTTGAATTGCAGTCATGCAATTAAAAAGACACGTAGGCCCAGCTTTTCAATAGAGAGTTATTTGAATGATCTGAGATCATTCAAATAACTCGCCAATAATAGCAAAGTAATTTGAACGATCTGGATCTAATTGCAGCGATCTGATTTGATCGTGCCGTCATATCCGTTCTGCAACAATTTAAAACCAAATAACCCTCGATTGAACAACTGAGCCTCATACTAAATAATCATACAAACAGATCTTGATTGCATAGTCTGTCACGCTAGACCCACATGTACACTACACTCACATTGTACAAACAGTAACTATACATATACATCAAAGAAATGAAAAATAGAGTAATACTACTCACTGAGGAATGCTGGGTGTATCAGGCGAAGGTCGGCCGGGGGGACCGGGGGAGGGGGCCCGGCGATTCACCAGACCCGAGCGGCTGCCTGCCCCACCCGGGGCCACGGGGGCCGGTCTCAGGGGCCCTCCCATGTTTGAGCCTCCCCCCATTGGCCTGCAACAATGATGAATAGCAGCTTGATGATTTTAAGACTACAATCACTCTGTGAGGTTAATAGAAAAGTTTTCCTTTGTCATAATTTAATTGCTCTGTATATCATTAAATGGAGAACCAAATAAACCTTACACACTTTGGCACTTCTTATTCAACTCCAAAAGAAAACTATAAAATTAGCAAAAAAACGTAAGTTAAGAACACAAGAACTCGAGAATCAAACTCGCATTTTCAAGATTCGTCCATTGAATACAAAACTATTGCAGCCCCTTAAAAGATGAAAATAATAATAAAATAGAAATCAAGTAAAGAAACAACTACCGTGACAGTGAAAAGCATTAACAACGATTATCAAATTCAATACCTTCTCAAATGTATTTAGCTCTGAACATACTTAGTTTGACGATATGACTAAGAACTACACCACATGCTCCAGGCTGTCCATCTAGCGTGTCTTGAACACATAATCATGCGATATTTACAGAACGACAGAAAACCATAGAGCTCAGATCTTTCGCAAAGCGACAAAGTGAAAGCAGTTACAGTACATGTAACACAGCCTAACATTGCAAAAAGTGACGCCATCGACTGCAGCAAGTTCTCAACTTCGGATGCTAAACTCAGCGGTGTTAGATATCTACTAGTTTTCACGTGTCAGTTCATCAATATCGAGCGAGACATTACCGCCATTACTTGAAGCAAAGGCAAGCGCAAAAATCTAAGATCTTGATTCTACAGTCGGCGGTGCATTAGAACCCCAGTGGTGCACCACTACACACTAGACCCACAGCGTAGCGACACTCATAGATGTGATTAATTTAAAGAACTGAATGTATCAATTTATACTATCAAACTTTCACAAATAACAGATCTCAAAACCACTGCATCACACAAAATACTCCCAGCAAGCGAACCGTTATTACCTTGTCAAAACCATATTAAGTGACCGACAGAAGCGACTTCCCAGCAAAAAAAAAAAAGCGGAAGAAGACGACTGCATCAAGCACCAGCTGTTATCTCACAACAACGCGAACTACGCAAGAATAATGTACACTAGCTACACGGAATCAACCCCTATTGTGCAGAAAATTCACGTTCACTCACCGAAAAGATATTGCAATAAATTGCTATGCTTTAAACTTAAGGAAAAATTTATTAGCACAAAATATAAAGAAAATATTAGGTATGGCCTCTGTAAAAGAAAGATCCCACACTGGCGCAAAATGTTAAAAAGCCGAGCGTCACAAAAATTATCCCCTTAGAATGGGAGTCTCCGCCCCCCATAGAGAACCACAGACCGATCGGCGGTCGCCGGAAGTAAGGGGTAACTCGAGGGGGGGTCCCTATGCTGGGGGGCGACCCCCGCGACCAACCGTGTGGGGTGCGGGGAAGTGCCCGTAGCTTCCACCGAGTCCTGACCCTGAAGAAAGGACGAGGGGCGGCGCGGGGAAATTGGCTTGGAGGAGGGGACTTCAGATGGGCGACGAAATGGGACACTGTTGAGCGGACAAGGGGGTGAAATTAATCAACGATGGACTGGTCTGTCGTCAAGTTGAGCGGCATTTTAGCTTGTATCTTAATAGACAACTATGTACCCTTAGGCCTGTATTTCATCAACGATTTAAAAACAAAGAATCCAATATTTCTAGAAATAATTATGAATCCAACTTTTTGTTTTCAAAAAGATAATTCCTAATAAATGCCGTCAAAGAAGCCTCGCAAAATATCACCCTAAACTAGAAAAAAAACCAAATCAAAAAGTGACTAATTAAACAAAATTATTCTCAGCATGTTCAAGGAGATTCATAACATTTGTTGCTATTCTCCCATGAAATTTATTCAGATTCAATTAACTAGAGGAATAAGAAGCACTAACATAACTTCAAACACCTCATGCACAAATTCACAAGTCCTGAAGGGGTTCAGGCCCCCGGAACCCTCACCCATTGGGAGCGGAAGGTTTTGGAGGAATGGAAGGCTCCGACGGTTTGATCCAGTCGTCATCGACGGGTGGAGGCACCGGAGTGGCGCTTGTCTTGGCGGTGACCTCGCTGATGATGGCGAGGGCGTCCTTCGTGGCGTGGTACATCTTGAGCACCTCCTCGCGGTGGAGAGCCTCGTCCGCGCTCTCCTCCATCAGCGCGTTCTGTGTGAGCAAGTGCGCTGATGGAGGGTGGATAACAACTCAAATAATGCCTTGATAGAGGGTGAATAGCAACTCAAGCACAAGCAATCCAATTCTATTGGCTGATAAACATAGCTGAGTACGTAAGATGTCGGCCATACCTGGTCCCCGCTGGAGTAGAGGTTAGCAAGGAGCTCACAAAGAATGAACTCTTTCACCTGCAACCAATAACCATATAGTCACCATAACCACTCATAATTACCCTCTGCAATTATCAGTAATAAATATCATCCGCAATTATCACTAACAGCGTCTTCATTTAAATAATGTCTCATTATAGCAGTTCCTTTGCAGAATTTGAAGCGACACTAGAAGCGTTACAGCCAGTGTCGTCAATTCCTGCGTCACTTGAAAGGCTCGGTAAGATTGCTCGTACATGTTTGATGAGGAAGTGCATGATTGTCTTGGGGACCATATCCTTGGTCGTCTTGTTGATGATCGTGAGGTAGGACGCGACGAGGGACCGGACCACCTCCACCTGACGCTCCAGAGCCGGGTCCGTCTTACCAAGGTCTTCCCTGGCCTGAACACAAGCATGCATGGAGGGATACATGGCTGAATACAAGTATTCAGCATACATGCTGAATACCTGCCTAAATACATGTATGCATGGCTGGGTACACGGCAGGAATACCTGCCTGAATACAAGTTTGCATGGCTGGGTACATGGCTACATGTCAGAATACTGGCACTGCGCCTTCACCGAAATACATGCAATGTATATGAGAATGAATACGAAACCTATCCGCGTGCCCCATCTATCCCTGAGCCCCCCTTTGCCGCCCATCCCCGCACCCCCGCCCACCTGCTCCTCCTCCTCGACGTTCTTCTCTGGGTAGATGCCTGCGCGGAGGAAGGACGCCTTCCACCCGTCCAGCTCATCCATGTTCTCTGCCGACAGCTCGAGCATCTTGTGCTCCTTGAACACGTTCCTGCGCGGTGCATAGGTGGCGCCACAGTAGCAGTGCGGACATGGAAACTGACTTTAAAACTGCAGGGCCATCATATTTTCATTATTATAATTCGTTGTATATTATGAACGAGGCAATGAGGGACTCGATGATTGCCAAGTTGTCGTATGCATTCTTGAATGCGTTCTTCAACAGATGGGCGCCACAGTAGTACGGACACAGAAACAGACACTAAACCCACAATATTCATGGCTACACATCTAACAACACCAGTACACCAAAAAAAAAATTATGTAATATCAACAATAATATCAGTGCACAAAGATTAGGTCTAAAGCTCAAACAGGTGTGAGGACAAACCTTCCCTCGGTGTTGAAGAGGGCAAAGTTCATTCTCCTCGACAGGAAGCCGCTGTCAGTGTCTCGCAGCATAAGGTTCTCAAGGGACAGCATGTACTTCTTCTCCTTCTCCTGCGCACGCAACCGGAACTTTCTAGAACAATCCGGAAGATTCTACAATGTTCCACAACTATCATAAATAATAATTTGGATACCAGATCCACTGACAGTTGGCACTTATCCCCTTTCGCTTGAACACAGCAAAAGAACTGAATATTAGACCAAATGGTCGATGATACGACCAAACTTTCCCCTCAAAAGTTAAATAGAACAAATCAAACTGCATAGAGATACGAGATACACTCTAAAATAAAATTAAAATCATCTCGTACGCAGAATATTTAGCATCGATCACCGCATCCTTTCCAATCTAACACGCAACAATTCATCATCACCATCGCCGATACAACGCGCATCCCATCTTTAACACAAAGCATGAAGCTCAACAAGAAGTAAATACTCGAAAGAAGAAGAAGAAAAATTAGTGCGCAAACCATATCGTCCTTGAACCACATGAGGCTCTCAGAGGTGAGCACGAACCAGAACTCCTGTTTGCCACCTTTGAACAGGCTTATGTTGTGCAGTGCCAGCCAGCCCTTGCGGATAATCTGTGACAAGTATCAACATACAATACACAGGTTATGCAGCAGAGTGGTAAAAAGTATTTAGCATATATTACCATATATCGATATTGTCAATCAATATTATCACCCTAGATCGATTGAGAGCCTCAAAATTAGAGTAGCAGTGAATCTAACTCAAATGTACATAAAAGCTGACTTGATCCACTATGATTCTAAAGAGTCCAGTTATTTTATATGATACATTTCTAAGTTAATGAGAATAAATGGTTCGTCAAAGTCAGCGTTGATCTTTCAGTCCGTAGTATGGGTCTTCCTCTCAAGACGATATCATACAACCGACATCAAGACATGAATGCCGACAATGATTTATCGAAGTCAGTGTTGACCTGATTGACGTTCTTCCTTTTAACTGTCGACTCTGAGTTCTGCTGTGCGCTGCACACACAAAACAACCACAACGTTACACACAGTCGCAACAAAATAATACAAAAATTATTTTCTTTTCAACAAATGTACGCGATACTACAAGTGGCTAGGCCAAACACACGTGTAGAAAACAGATTAAAATGACATTTAGCAAATGCACATGGCACCAAAAGTAACCAGGCCAAATCACAAAAAGCAAAGCCACTTAAGTCCAAAAGCTAGCATAGCATAACTTTAGTAACGGCGCGATGCATATACCAACAAAATCAAAAGCATCGAGGCCAGAAAATTAAATCCGCCCAAAGGAAGAGTTGTATTAATCAGTAGCGTATCGCTAAAATATACATAGTCAAAGCTGGGCAGCCCCATAATATAAAAACAAGAGAAGCAATGAGGCAGGACCTGGCAAAGCCAATGAAGTCCTCGTGGTTGGTGTTGATGTAGGAGAGTTGGACGTCGACCATCTTGAGGAGCTGGTCCTTGGTGACCGCCTCGTCGTCCCTCAGACGCATGTTGACGATGCGCTCCGTCTCCTCGCGCAGGCGAGGATAGCGCATCATCTACGCGCGCAACAGGGGGAGTCACTTGTAATAGTTCCATTTGTTGGGACCAACGTATACACACAACGAGCACTGTACCCTCACAAAGTACTGCAACCCCGATACAACATCCGTGCTGCTTAGCCTTTAAAAAACCGCTTTGGATTACGCCACTATATGGTCAACTATCACGCCGGCCTGTTTAAAATAAGGCGTAACATTTTCATCAAACTGTTATTTTTTGCGTACTACGCACATACAATCATACATATTCTCTAAATTCTGAAATGAGTTTAATCCGTTCATGCGTTTAGCACTTACATTATACACCCACTAACCCCTTCGATTATTAAACATCATTTACCATGAATAAGCAGGATTGAGATTAGCTAAAATCAATCCTGCCATATCACCGAGTACAATCTCAGCGTACCTTCTCGGTGCACTGGCGTATGACGGCCGTGAGCTCGGTGATGACAAGGTCAACGCATCTGAGACACGGCGCGCGAAGCTTCTCGATCTGCACCTTGACGATCGCTTCAAACGCCATGTCGGGCGTAAACAGGCCCGTCCTGGGTGCCAAATACAAACAGGCCCGTCCTGGGTGCAAAATACAAACAGGCCCGTCCTGGGTGCAAAATATGAACAGGCCTCTTCTGAATCTCATCGAAATAATTAATCGGATGATTAATCAGCATTGAGAATTCATCGTACAAAATTATACATACATTAAAATACATTAGAGTCCATTGTCCAGATGATTAATCAATCATAACAATTAATCAACATTACAATCAATATAAAAATTAAGCCAATTAAAATTTTAAAATTAAGCTCTTACCTCGTTAAAAAAGTTCATTGCATAAAACGCGCAAACACTAAGTGCCGGTTGCTCGACCTCGATTTGAAGTGCGATTTAATTTTGTAGTGCAATTTAACCAATGAAAATCTCTGGGAGAATTGTATCGAATAATTTGATTGGTCGATTCAGACCACAAAACTAAATCGCACTTCAAATCGAGGTCGAGCAACCGGCAGTTAATCTAAATCTCAATCAATCGCTCAAAAGCGATTTAAGATCCACAAATCAAAGATCAAAGAGTCGAGGATGAGAAGCGGGACACAGACTTGATGCCGTGAATATTCTTGATGGCGTACGTGATCTCCCTCCTCAGCTCCTTCTCATCAAACTCAATCTGGCCCACAACAACACGCCTTCATTCCTTCACTGCTCAGACACGCTGAGCAAAAACAGACCATTAGGCTAGAATTAGCTCAAAGTTGCTACTGGCCTTAGCGTCCACTGGCCTCGCTATTTGTTGCTTCAGGGCCTCGCTGAAAGCCACTACGCCAGATTCTAATTCGGTACCGGTCATAATTTTACAAAGACAAAAAAACTCAAATTGAATCTTAGAAAAAAACACAAGGACCACAATAACAATAAAGTATCAATGAAGTATTCGTGAAGTCTGTTTAAAATGCGCTTCAAAGAATATTTTAAAAAGAAGAAGAAAAAGGAGGTAGAAGTACCTGTACGATGTCGTAGGGGAAGCGTTCGTGGAAGACGCGGTTGATCTTTGCGCCCCCAGATAGCTCCTTAGTGTTGACATCCGACCCGGCGCCATCTATCGCGCGCTCGAGGTCAAACACAAACGTCTGGCAGATCCTACACAACACACAGCCAGCTTTAGTTCACATACACTATCAAAGGTCAGGTTAAAGGTCATCGCCATCTATCACGCGCTCGAGGTCAAACACAAATGTCTGACATATCATGTACAACACACAGAAAATTTAAGTCACACACACACCACACTGCTGGTCGAGATAAACCTATGAGCAATATCCAAAAATCATATCAGTTTGAATAAAAATACAGTCAAAATCTAAAATAAAATAAGACTCTAAAATGTGCTACGATCTGAAAAACTGCGCGAAGAAGAAGTCACTCAGGCCATTGGCATTTTAGTTTCAAAGGTCAGGTTTAAGATCAAGTTAAGGTCACTGCATCTGCGCTTTGGTGTTATAGATCGGATCTCAGCTAAACAATTGCACAGAAGCCTTGATTATATAAGTCGGGTTAAACATCACACTCACTGCATGAGAGCCTTGGTTTTGCGAGTCGGGTCGTCAGGCCGGAAGTTCTTGTAGTGGTCGACTTCCTTCTCCATGGCGAGCAGCTGTGATTGGAGCTTGTTGCGCAGGGCGGGGAGCGTCTGACGAATGTGATTGGTCAGCTGCTGGTTGAGGGTCTTCTGTAGATGGGGAGTCCCCATCCGGTCTGCCATGTGTCTAGGGGAGAACACAAGAACAGAATGAGATCTTACAAATAAAAACGGTCTACATTTTTATTGTTTGTAGTTTAGCACTAAGACAATATATACAGTCCAATTCTGTGCAAGAGAGCCTACACGGCACCGCTCCCCCTTCTTTAGTCGCCTTCTACGACTCGCCCGGGGAGCTCTGGGCTGCAAGCAAGTTCTTAGTTCCCAGGCCTGCAGGGGGTTCGACATTTCAAGATCTAATAATATAATTAGATTTAGGAACAAAATAACTTTAAGTTAAATTAAACCTGTTGATTATTTAATTTTTTTTTCAAGATAACTCACCGAAAATGATTACAGATCTCGAATACTTAATTAGCCCCATATTCAAGTCATTAACCACACAGGCCCTATTCAAATTACAATCAACAGCCGACTCATCAATAAATTAAAAAAGGATAAGAATAAGAAAAAGAAGGCGCACCGGTATGCGACGTGGCTGAGGAAGAACTTCCTCTCCGCGCTCAGCGCCGCCCTGATGTCCTTCTTGCCGTCGATGTCCTTCTGACTCCGGTTCACCACACCAATGTAGCCTGAGAACAACGCAAAATGGCGTTTCCATTTCCATCAGACACATCTTTTGAAAATAATATAATGTAATTGTACGCTAGGAATCCTTTAGGATTATATTTGATCAAGTCATGAAAACGTCGAACAAAGAAAATCTTACATAACATAGAACATTATGAAGATATTTTAGAGTGAAAGGTTCAATTTCAACGCTGGATTGCATGCAAGCAGTTAACCAATCACGCGTTTGATAGAGCTGACCAATCACGCGTTTGATAGAACTAACCAATCACGGCTAGATACTGTGATCGGAACGATAATTATTCAAACTCGCTACAGCAAACTCACATTAATAACTTCTATACCAAGAACAACTGAGCCATAGCACACAGACCTCTGCGCAGAGGAAGTAGTTTGTTCTCCAGGATATCCCTTGCATTCGTTCCCTCGTCCATCAAGTCCAGCTTGGTTATCACTCCAATAGTCCTCAAGCCTGCAGTCAACGAGCGTCAACAGAATTGTTCTAAGTCGCGCCAAATTACCGGTTTTGATTGCACCCAATTGAACCAAGTGCTCTATATATAAGGTGAGAAATTCTTGTTGTCAAAACCTCAAACGGATTATTCCAGAAATGCACAATTTGACTACATCCCTGATTAAACAGCGATTCCGTTTTTATGTATATTTTATTCGCGCAACAAAAGTGTAGTAAACAATTCCTATTATACAAACCGAATCAGATTGACTCCAGAAGATTTCGAATAAAATATAAATACTTGATTTTTTTCAACAGTTAAGATTCGCTATTCAGTTCACAAAATCAGCCACAAAAATTCCCGAGTCCCGTACTAGATATATCATACTGGATATATCATAGCATACAAGATCAAATTTTCGTTTAAAGCATGTTCTGATTAATTGCTTCTAAGTGTAGAAAAACGCTTAAGAAAATAAAATTCTAAATATGCATATATAATTCTGAGGTCACAGACCTTGTGGATCGACTTCTTTCGAGATCTTCAGCGCGTCAGAGTTGGCAAGGTCCGTGTTAGCGGGGGAAATGGCGAGAATCAGGCAGGAATCGCGCGAAATAAACTCCATGATCATGTTGCGAATCTGGATCTCGATGTCGGGGGGCTGGTCGCCAACCGCGACTTTCGTCATACCGGGGAGATCTATGAGGGTTAGGTTGAGCACTGGACACACACACGGTACACTTAGGATTGAACTCAGAGACGAACTTTGAAACCTACCACAATATAGATCCAGAACGAAAGAATTTAAGGGTAGCCTACAAATGCCGATTTAAAACACTCCTTCAAATTTATTACGAATTAAAAAAGTGTACGCAACTTTATTTTCCATCAAATTATCCACAAACTGCAAATCACTCGACATTTTGAGGCGCGAGTTTCTCATTAGTTTAATTCATTTGCAGTTTTACGCAAAAATAAATACGTCTGCATTTAACCAACATTAAATAACAATAATAAATTGCGCACTATGACAAACTTAAGCACAAAGTCATCACCAGAAAAGCCAAACAAACTCTTTCAAATAAATAAACTATCATCAATATACGACATACGATGATGATATGCCATTTCAAATGCCCCTGTTCAAAATCACGGAGCGTGGTCGGTACGACCTACGTACCGTGTGGGGAGTAGATGCGCAGATTGATGGGAATGTTAGAGATGCCCTTGTTGGCGCCGGTCACTCGCTCAGTGTCGGCCTCTATTTCCTTGCATACCAACTCAAAGTCAGTGAACACGCGGCCCTTGCAGTGAAGGAATTCTGCGTACTCTGCAACACACAGGCCACTCGATTCAAATTAGATATACAATTATCAACCGCACTGATCTTGGTCTCTACTATGGCTGCTAAACTCGACCCTGGTTGTAAGCATAGGCTTTTTGAATGAGGAAGTGATGAGAACACACAATGGTGGTCCGGCTCCATCAAATACTTGCAGCGTCATGCTGACTCGCCATATTCGAATGCAACAATAAGTATGATGATGGCTTCATGCCAACGTATTCAAATTGCTGCGTCAGAATGATGCAGCAAGTATTTTGTACTGGTGGATAATTGATCATAATTAAATGTATTCAATGTTGGCAGTTGGTTCAATCGTTCAGCACATTCAAAAATTACTCACAATCGGCTAATTTTGAATTCTGTACCATTTTGTGGGGCTTGTGATTTAAGAACCGTTTGCAGTAATAAAGACTATTGCAGCTCAGTTTAGTGCCTCTGGACCAGAGAACTGCTGGTTCTTTTTTAGCTGTCTCTGACGAGTCGCCCGGGGAGGTCCGGGCTGCAGATCTATTCTCTTTTTACCCCGTTCTGCAGGTACTGTAGCAAGGGCCGACCTGTTTTGGGACTGAAGATGAGTTGGAGCACCAGGGGTCGTCTGGTCACTATGCCACTGCCGCGCGGCAAAAAGTCTCTAAAACACAAGTAAAATACCAAGATTATTGAATACGAACAGCGAATCATAAAACGATAGACAATCAATGCTGCACAACATAAAATTTCAATAGCCTACATAAAGCTAGAAAATGACAACACGGGCTCCTATACAGTTCAGCAAATAGCGAGACAAGGCCGGGCTTTTCCATCTAGCGTTAAAATTTTAATCTGAGATTTATTTAGCAAAAACCAATCACATGGCGCTAAATTAATCATAGATCAAGCTTTCAGCGCGCTCAATGGGTGCGATGACGTCATGACCTCAAATTAAATTTTAACACTTGATGAAAAAACCCAGCCTAATAACGTTGTGCAGAACGCTGAGTCCGTTAGTTGCTTTGTTTTAAAACAAATTCGGTCATAGATGCAGTGTCAAACACACTAAATATCATTAAAATATGCATAGATCTATAATATTTAATTTTTAATAAAAGAAAACACTTTTTGATCCATCAACTGGCTTCAATTCATATAGAAACTAAAAATTACTGTCTTTAGTTACATGAATTGCCTAACAGACGAAAGCGTTAGACAATAATAAGTTTTTGACTTATAACCAGTTTAACACAAATTCAGCACCTGCCGACAAAGTTCTCGAGGACGCTGCTCTTCCCCGCGCTCTGACTCCCGACCACGGCGATCTGGGGAAGGTCAAGGCCGAGAGGAACCCCGAGGGAAGCGAACGCGTCCTGCAGCCGATTCACTATCGGGATTAGGTGCTCCATCTCCGCATTGCCCGCCATCTTGCGGTGAGGGGGCGCTGAGTTTCAGACTGCTGCCGGGGAACGGTGACGGAACAGTTGTAGGCGGTTTTAAGGCAGCAGTGGTTCGATTATTATATTTGGCCCAAAGGCGAGTGTTGAATTTTCGGCTCAATAAATGCACTGTTGAGGACAATAAATGTAATTTTACTCGGCTTAACCTAGTTTATGACCCGATCGTCCAGGTAAGTTGTCCTGGAGATATTAAATAAATCCGTTGAGGAAGTTATCCAATATGTTCGGTTTCGCTAAATAGAATTCATGAACATATTCATCAGTTTACTTCATGCGGAGCTTTTAGTTCAGAAAGCTGCAAAGGTTATCCAGCAGCCGACGAAGAAAATCTTCGCTTGTTCCTCAGTTGACAGGGGGGGGGGGTCAATTTATAAAATTTAAATTTAATATCAAATACCCCACATCCTGGCTAACTTGACACGCGTATAAGAACATTTGAATATTACTTCGCAATATCGATTCTCTGATTGGTAGCTGGAGGGATAAAATAGTTTAATGCGCAACACTAGACGAGATATTAAAGAAAGCGATGGAGTACAAAATTGGCGTCAAAATGCCTAATAATTCGCCCAAAAGTTTAATGTTATTGTTATTGTTGTAAATCGTAAGCACCTGTTAAACTTGAAACTTTGAGCACTTCCGCGTGCAGCTTGACCAGAAGAAAGTTGCCAACATACCGATAACTTTGTAGTTTAAATTTTATTTCCAAGCTGCGTGGGCTGCTTTATATTTCGACTAAAATAAAAAAAAGATGCGTTTCGTCGCTACAAAAAAGCTGTCCAGACCTACAGCTAGTCCTTAAAAATGCTTTAAAACTTATACTGACGTCATCATTATAGTTTGTTAGGCTAGATATTTATTTCGATGGTCTGCGTGTAGGCCAACTTTAACGTTTGCGTAGCTGCCAGATTTAACTTTTACCGACGCTTTTTGATAGCCTACATGTATCTTATACTCAATTTTCAATAACCAGTCTCCAATCGAAGCTTTGGCCTTAGTAAGCCTAATTATTTGCCTTGATATTTTGATCAACCCAGGTTTTAGTCTAGCCTGTAACGATGCCTCCCAAGCCGAGAAAGCTGACCCCCAAGGAGCTCGAGGAGCAGAAGCGGAAGGAAAGACTGGAGGCGGAGCCTGATCTTACGCTCGTCTGTCAGAAGAAGGTGCCCAAGAAGCCGGAGATCTCTCCTGCAGACAAACTTGACGACGCGACGAGGGAGAAGTTTCAGTATGAGATCGGCGAGCTAGAAGTGCTCATCACGAGGTCAGTATATTAGAGCTACAGTACTGTAACTGTATGCTACCATGTCAGTTGAGCGTGTCTATAATTGGGTCTATTAGTAGAAGACTTATGGCCTACACCACAGTGTAATTAATATAAAAAATTGTGCCGCCCTCTGCGCTGCAGACTGATGGCAGCCTGCGACGAACTGCAGATCGACAACACGTCGTTCCCCGACCGTTTCGAGCAGATACGTGTAGACCAGACGGACATTGAGGATCATCTGGAGCGCTGCTTCAAGGTCAAGGGTGAGCCCGCCACGACCTTGATCACTGCTTCAAGGTCATGGGTGAGCCCCCCTCTCCCTCCCTTCCCCCTACGGTGCTTGGGCCCTAATTGAACAAGATATTGCGCAAACACTTCACGATTAGGCTGCTCGCCTGCAAACTTTTGGGCGATAACAGGAGAAGAAATGTTTCAATTATGTCCTTAAGTTTCGTTGTTGACCGTTGCTGGCTAGATGACGTGGTACCCGGGCTCAACAAGGCGGTCAGCGTGCTCCAGAAGGCCATCCAGGAGCAGGAGGCCAAGTACCGCGCGGAGCTGGACAAGGAAGCGGAACTCTTCACCACCATGAAGGAGGAGTTGACCGCTGAGAAAGCGAGACTCGGTACTTGGGGGTTTGCATCTGGGTCGTAGACTGAGGAGTGGATGGGTTTGGGGTTGAAATCCTTCCCAAAATTTATAAAAAAATAATTATCTATTGCATGGGAATCCCAGAAGTTGGTATGGATTATGTTTTGGATTCTGGTTATGATGATGAATTGATGGATTCTAGTTTTATATAATATAGAACTTTATTTCACAAAAATGGCGGCTCAAACGTACGAAACAGAAATAAGAATAACGACAATCAAAGCCCAGCAGCGCAAGCAATGCAACAAAAAATCGAGCAATCGAATGGTAATGAGGTTATGGTTTTGGTAAATGAGGGAATGGATTCTAGTCGTGGTGATGATCCGATGGATATTCATGTTATGGTGGTGTCGTGATGGACTCTGTGATGATCAAATCGTGGATTCATGTAAACGGTGACGACGTGGTAGGTATTCGTGTTTGTATTGTATTGTATTGTATATTTCACTTTTAACGCACCAAGAATATGTCATGCAAACGGAGATGGAAAAACATCGTTTGCTTGAATCGTAGGTGCGGGAGAGGTGCAACAGACTACGAGTGTTATGTTGATAACGGTTGCAGTGAAGCTGCTGGCGAGCATGGAGGCGGTGGCGGAGGAGCGCGCTCAGATCTGGACGAAGATCAACTGGCTGATCGAGACGATGAAGCAGAACGAGAAGGAGCACTCGCGCTACATGTACGAGCGAGACCGCGCTCACACCATCGAGAACATCAGGTGACGTAATCAGCGGTGATGATTATAAGCAGGATTAAGTTTTGACTTGATCAGAAGAGGGGAGGGTCTAATGAAAATCGCCATGGAAGGAAAGAGATGGCCAGGAAGAAAGCGAATAGGAACGATAAACGATTTGATTTTCAAGCAAACGTACGTGAAGGGCCTAAGCAACTTAAGTGAAGGGCCGAGGAAAGGTCGGAGTGGAAAAGTTGGATGCCAGGGACCTGCCACGCATCTCCCTATGCGTGCGTGTTTGACAGGATCAACCGTGAAATAGACCCGCGTGTGCGCGACGTGGCCGCGGAGTGTGAGGTGGAGGCGCGCGAACTGCTGCGCCAGGAGAAAAAGATGCACATACGCGTGTGCGCGCGTAAACATCACGAACTGTCGCTAGGTGGGTGTGCGTTTTTTGTTTTGTTTTTGTTTTTGGTTAGTTCAGTTTTTTGTGTGTAGCACAGAGACTATATACAGCCCGTTTCTGTGCAAGAGAGCCCGCACAGAACCGCTCCCCCTTCCTTAGTCGCCTTTTACGACTCACCCGGGGTGCTCTTGGCTGCAGGCCAATACTTTGCCCCCAGCCTGCTGTGCACGATGTGCGTGTGCGCGCGCATAAACATTATGAACTCTTGACAGGTGATGGGGGTGTGTGTGTGCGTTTTTGTAGGTGTGCTAGTTGTAATAGGATCTTGAGACAATACTTGATCGCGCTACCCTGCAGGTTAGAGATACGCGTCACCTATGTAGAGCTGCAATTTGCAGCTGTCGCCGTGCTGCAGGGGTGTGTGAGCGCATCGCGGCTCTGATCGACAAGAACCGACGTCTGATGACGAGCATAGAGGCTAACCAAACCGTCATCGAGCTGCTGGAGGGAAACAAGAAAATAATGGCTGGCAACGTGACCCAGCAAGAAGAGGTATTCGTTTAATTAAAGTGCATGTAATTTTGACAAATTTCGCGATTCAGTAGAACAGTATTTGACGTTTGATAAATAAAGGAGACTTTGCTTGTCAATGCCGAGGCATAGGTCGACTATACAACGTGACTGTTGTATAGTCTTGTGCTACACACGGTCCCCTAAACTACAAAAGTGTGTACAAGTACACTCACTCAAATCTGCCCCCTGCTGCAGACGATCAAGGCCCTGGTGGAGACTCACACGGACCAGGCAGACTCGCTGCATGTCGCCGCGTGCTTCCTCAGGTCCAAGGCGGACCGCCTGCTCTCCAACCCGGAGGGGGTCCACATCGACATCCTACAGTCCATGAGGAACAAGATTGAGCGGGAAAAGTAAGCCAAACCGATCCAAGGGGGGGGGGGGGTGGTGCATCCGCCATAGGGGGAGGGGGGGTAAGGGTGTTTATGAGAAACAAGATCGAGCGGGAAGAGTGAACCAACCCGCTCAAGGGCGGATACAAGAGAGGGGGGTGACGTAGGGGGGTGGTTCCCATTCTCTGTGGTCCCGTTCACTTTGGTTCAACTGATTTTTAAGGGTCTAGGATTGAGTTTAGCATCTAATCCTAAACTAAACCGTACCCTACCGCTAGCCCCAATAGCAACGGAAACCCAAATCTTAACCCTAAACCCTTGCAAATCAATGAGATTGCTTTGATACAAACGGACGATAAAAGATACGTTAAACTAGTTATCCCGCTCCCCGCCCCCCGCAGAGTGGCGCTAGCTATCAAGAAGCAGCGCGACCAGCAGATGCGCGCCGAGCTGAGAGCGCTCGTCTCTAAGTCGACTGTCGAGAACACACGCACCACGGAGGTCCTGCTGCTGCTCAAGAGAACTGCGCCACAGATCAAGCACACGCTCCAGCTAGCGGTACTTCCTTCTCACAAAATGCACAGCCTTTATAAAATATAAGGTCCTTTATTAAGCACATCGGCATTTGGTCGATGCTCGAATGCAGCCCGAATGCACGCACGCAAGCTTGATCTGAGCTGTTGTACACGCTGTTTAGAACACGCTGTCTGTGCCGAGGGACACCCTGTAGGCGCACTGCATCTTAAATCTGCAATACATGTTAAGTGATGTGTGTAATTGCACGTTGTTTCATGTTCATATTTTATGTGTTCTTATCCATGTGTGGTGTGCATGATCAATGCTTCACGCTCAGCCGTTTGATTATCACGTTCTTTGGGACACCTTGTTGCAGCTGGAGGCGGAGGGCCACCCTATAGAGATGGACCAACCTATCGCGCAGGCGTTCCGCGACCTCAAGCGTCTTCACTGCATCCAGATCCATACCGATCTCAATGTGGGATGTCCGACCCACCACGAGCACGTGCTGCGTCAAGTCGAGTTCTAACGAGTGGGCCGTCCAACAACCCCGCCCCCCCCCCCACAACATGGCGTGGGTTGTGGGCTCCAAGCATCGGACGATCGGACTCCCCGATCGATGTCTAAAATAGGTCGAGGTCTCTGTGCCCCTCGATGCAGTATTCGAAACAGTTCGCCTTATCGACTATAACGTTTGTGACATTATGAAGGTAGTAGGATGATAGGGTAGTAAGCGTTGACGACGGCATTTTTAAAAGAAAAATCGGAATCGAGAAAAATGACGATCACCGATCTCAGTTCTGAGTTCTGACGCGTGGACCGTTCAACCCACAGCAAGGA
>JAQIWG010002552.1:0-20071 GCA_034695025.1 Chamaedrilus cognettii | reverse complement strand
CCGGCTGCCAAACGGATAACTGACCCGGTCTACCGACATGACTTTCCCTCTTGGCCTTGGTCTCTATCTCAGCCTGGATGGACTAGGGATGATGCTGTGTTGCCAGGAGGGCGTCCCCGATATGGTCGCCAGACTATGAAACGGACGAAAACCCCATTATTATTATTATTATTATGTTTGCGTGTGGTAGCCATGTCGACCTTGTGAATAGAATCAATTCTTGTCAGGGCCACAAACAATTTTGCATGGTATTGTGTTTTACTGTATAATAATACGCATTAATGCCAAGATAATTTAATGGGTATTATAGGCATATAATAAGTTGGGCTTATAAATATGTAATACAGGCAATATTTTGGCTCGCGCATTAATTAACGGTTCAATTATTTTTCCATTGTGCCGACGCTTTGCCGCGACCCGTGCAATAGAATTTAATCAAAACACATTCCCAGTGTGAGAATGTGCTGAACTCACCGTTATCGAGCTGATGTGATCCCGTGCTGCTGACAGTGTGCTGATTCAGCAGCAGCAGCAGCAGCAGCAGTGGTGGTGGTGGTGCAGCAACCACCTCAACCCCCCCGTTATGTGGGGTCTCTATCCTTCTCTCCTCGCTCGACAACATTCCACCCGACTCCAATAACAAATGAAGTCTGCCACGTTGAGGGCAGATGAGGAATTCCTATGCTGGGCCTACAATGGACTATCTATAGCCTACTATAGACTAATGTCTTAGTAAAAACTTAAATTGGAGTTAATAATTGTAATTGATGCATGCTATGGGTCCCTAGAAGTTTAACATCATAAAACATGTTCATTGTCAATACCGGGCCTATCGCAGCTTCTGAGTTAGGCCTACATGTAAGTATAGGACAGCTAGTAGCCGTAGGTTGCGTGTTTAAGTCTCGACGCATTTTCTTGCCACAATGTTCTCAGCGCACGAGAGCGACCACGGTTCTAACGCGACGCTATATCAGAGAGGCCTATCCGAGTCCAATGACAGCAGCTAGCAGACTAGGCCTACAACTGCTCGGCATATAATAGTACATTGTGTGCTATAGCGCGTCCGTCGATGCACGCCGTCTCAAGTCGGACCGCCGTCCAAGTCGCCCAGCAAGTCGCGTCTTTAGTTCAGTGGATACTATGTATGCAGATCGGCGCAGCCAGCAGCGCACGCCAAACAACCTTTTGCTGCAAGTTGAATTTTATTTCTGCAAGAATGCGTGTTACACAGGCCTATAGAAGCACTAAAAGATATGCTGTTACCGCCCCGTCTGCTATCGGATATCCGGCTGCTGTCTTTGATCCACTTCCGCCCTGTCCGCCCTTAACACCTCCAGTCGTTCACGCCGGTCTCGCTCGAGCGAACCGGCGCCCCCCCCCCCCCCTCCCCCCCCCCCCCCCCCGGGGCAGACAACGGAGGCGACACATCATCACTCATGATTATAGGCCTCCCGCAATATTTGATAATAATTATGTCAAAATGTTGAAAAATCAGTCTATGAATGAGATGGAGCCGACCAATGCTAGACGGCGATGTGTGCACCCATGCAATACTGTACAGTCCACAGCCCATACAGATCGTAGGTTCTGGTATTAGGCTGGCTGGTTACCAAGCAGATGACACGCGCTGTGTACAGCCGCGAATCCACACAACGGTCTGCATCTGAGCTACATATACGTGTATATGTAGGAGCCTTCTCATTATACGTGACATAGTTGGCCTGCTGCAGCTCTCTTTATAGAATACTATAGACCTATGTCCAATTATTCGCTCCAGTCTGATATACACAAATAAGAAACTGATAAAGCCTATTCGGATTGTTAAAAGTTCGACCGTTTTTCGTATAATTGTCTGATAGCGCCATTCTCTTCCTATCTAACAGACTAAATGCCTGATTCGTCCAGTCAGCGATTAGTTTGTATGTAAAGGATTACGTTCTTGCATGTTCCAACCGCCGCCCAGAGCTCCTCGGCGCTAGTCTCGTACAGTAGACAATAGTCCAGACTCTAGTACAGCCTATACACAGCTCACCGAATGGCCGCGCCGGGGATGACAGCGTTGCGGCGCGACGTCGTGGAGCGCAGTGTGACTGCGTTGCGCAGCGTTCCGTCCCAGTGGAACGTCGCGTCACGGGACGGCGCGTTCTACGAACTAAGTCTGAGGATGTGTCATCTGAGGGCGCTCGAGTACGGCTTCATCTGGCCCTCAGACGGGTAATATACGGCTTCATATACGGCTCACTTAGGGGCAAAATACGGCTTCATATACGGCTCACTTAGGGGCAATATACGGCTTCATATACGGCTCACTTAGGGGCAATATACGGCTTCGTAATTATATAATGTACACAGATAATATACTATCCTATTATTGTCGCGAGTTGATTTTGCCTAATAAAAAGTTAGACTGTAGCCTACATGCATTCGGCCCACATGTAGTTTAGTCAGCTAGCCGTGTGGGTCTGCAGGCTGGTGGGTGGCGGGCTCGAGCCCTTGCGCGCCCTGCCCGACCCCGCTCGCATCCTTCTGCTCGATCTCGGCGTCAACGAATTGACGACCCTCGAGCCGCACCAGCTCGTCATGTTCTCACAACTGAGGGGGCTCACTGCCCCCCTCAACAGGATCACAAGGTAATTGAGGGAGGGGGCACAGCGTCCCTCGATAGGATCACAAAGTGAGGAGACGTCAGGACGCCTCGACCTTGCAGGTGTGCAAACATAACTTGATTAGTGGAGAGGGGGGATAGCGGGGAGGGTGGGGTTGAAACCCTCAGTTTATGCTAAGACTTAACTTCTTGGCCAAGGCTGAGTGTTTCGGTGTTTTTTGATGTTTTATGTTAAATCTGGGCAGTTCTAGACGCTGTTGTCAGCCGACTTACTTAGGTTTTCAAACTAGAGAGATGGTTACCGAAACCAGTGGTCGATGATTGCAGGTGAGCGAACACAGCAAGCATGCGTGCTTGTGTGTCGCAGGTTCCCTGGGGTGGAGGTGGTCCGTCTGCTCGTCTCCCTCGACCTCTCTCACAACGACATCGCCCAGATCTCTCCGGAGCTCGTCCACTGCACGTTGCTCGCCAGACTCGACCTCTCCGTTAACCGTCTGGATCAGTTGTCCCTGCTGCCCCCCCTGCCCCACCTACAGGTTCTACGCATCCACCACAACCAGGTGATGGGGGGGCCCTCACTAGCCTGCGTGTCAAGTGTACTCAACCATCTTTTTTCATACATTTAGGCTCATGCTTAGAATGCATCATTTGTCATCAACTTTAGCTCACTAGTCACTATTGCTTTATACACTTCGTTAGATTGGAATATGATGCCGTTTTCTCGAATTCTCAGTTCGCTGTGATAAACTGCTGTGAGGAGCTAACTTCTGTGAATATCTTGATGTGGTGCTTGCTGCTAATTGGTCAAACGCGATGCTTGTTCTAGATGCTTGTTCTAGATGGTTGTCGATGGTGCTTGCTGTAGCTCAAGTCACTGAATGGTGTTCAAGCGCTGCCAATGCTGAGTCAGTTGTTCGCCAATAACAACCAGCTGGTAGGCACCACAGAAATCTAAAGCCTAGAATGCGCATGCATTAGCTGCACAATTCCGAAAAAAGGAGGATCTTTTAACCAAAAACAGAAGTTGATTTGAATTATGGGTAATCGTTGTTAATTATTGCGATTGGATGTGAAAGGGTCATGACCCTGTCGATCAATTGTTGACGGTTGGTAATTGGTTGGCCCGTGGGCCAAGCCCCGCCCCTGTTATCTCCATATGTGCCTCAATATACAGCATATAGTGACCCCCCTTGGTAGGCACTCGCATCATGGCGCTCTTCCGCTCTCAGTGCAGAATAGACAATACGAACAAAATAAACATTCTTTGTAAACTTTGAAATTGTTGCAGTAGCATGCAGTTTTGAAGATTAACTAGTATATTTAGACGTTGGTTATTGTTTGAGGGTTTATTTGCTGGAATTACACATTTTGGCATGATATAAAAATTTAACCAAGTCAATGAAATTGTTTTAAATTGCAATCTGACACTGCTTAACTGACTGACAGGGACTGACACTCTGTTTGATGAAAGATTGGGTATTGGTGCGGCATTGTCTGTCTTGTAGTGACAGACATTATTGTGTGTAATGCTGCCTGCAGACGTTGTAGTATGTACTGTTGTCTGCGGGCATTGTTGTGTGTGGTGCTGTCCGCAGACCGACACTGTTGGTGTGTGGTGCTGTCTGTAGACAGATATAGCTCCAGTAGCAGCCTGTCAGCACCTCACACTACTCGACTGTTCCTTCAACAACATCCACTCACTCAACTCCGTCGTCAAAACCCTCAACGGTCTCACGGCTCTCGACACACTCAGCCTCTCTGTGAGTGATCTCTCTGGTCACACTCACTACGTGAATTCTTACTCTGGTCGCATTTACTCTCTCTTGTTTTCTGCATCTGATTACACTCGGTCTCAACTGTTATGAGACATGAATGCACAACCAATAATTAAATATTTGAACTGGCTGCATGCATTGCTATATATCCGGTGTCTGTATATGAACAACCCCCTCATAAGTCAGACTGGCTACCTACAGACCCTGGTGTGTCTGTACATAGAACAACCCCTTCACAAGCCAGGCAGGCTACCAGCAGACCCTCGTGCGCTACACAACAGCGTCGACGATGGACGGGGTCTCTGTGAGGACCAGACACGCGGAGAGGACCTACCAGCACCCGCCACCCCTCAGTGACTGGGACCTCGAGCCTGGGCCTCAAGGCCGCGGCCATGTATGCACCCTATCTCCAGCCTGGACCTTAGAACACTCTCGCATTGGTTTATTTGACACAGACTTTCCAACATGATGCAATACATCACGCTGTACATTGGATATATAATCTGGCACACAAGTTCACAGGTCAGTTACCTAGTAGGCATTTTCCTGAGATATTGTGTGCTGTAGGCCTATGTAACTCCCCCTGCGAATCTCTCTAGTTGCCACGTGCTGTATGTGACCCCTGCCCTTGCCCTTGTGTGATGTATGTAGCCCCTCCAATTGCTCTTGTGTGATGTCTGTAACCCTTCCCCCTGCCCTTGTGTGATGTATGTAGCCCCTCCCCTTGCCCTTGTGTGATGTATGTAGCCCCTCTCCTTGCCCTTGTGTGATGTATGTAGCCCCTGCCCCTGTGTATCTGCGCCAGACGTACGTCCATCGAGATCTGAGGGGGGCGCCACGGTATGACGACCCTAGCTACAGGGGGGATCTAGGGGGGGAGGGGTGGGAGAGGGTTGAGGGGGGGGAGGAGGTGCATCACAATGCGCCGTGGCTGCCGCTGACGAGCTTTGCGCAGCAGGCGTACATGGAGCACCTGGCGGACAAGCGTCAGGCCGTGGAGGACAACGTGAGACACCTGCACCGACAGGCCGCGTCAGTTTGTCTTGTTTGTTCTGCGCGGCTAGCGAGATCTTTCTTATTTTGTTTGCATTATCTTTATTCCTACCGACTAAGATGTTTTATCAGGGTCGGACCCTGCAGAACCATAGTTGACGAACAATGTCGTGCTGTTTTTCGTCTTTTTTCAGCGCTGATAAATGCTGATTTAGTAGTCGAGAGGTGTGGCGCTTGCAAGGTGTGATTGTACCTCTAACAAGTCGCTGTAGGGGTGTGATTGTAGCTGTAAATGTAACGAGTACGAGTACAAAAATAAATGGTTGCAGGTCTCTACAAAACAAGTATGACCAGTACGAGGAGGACACCCTGCAGGACATGGACTATTGCATGAGGTGAGGGAGGCTGTCTCTAGCTCTGCCAATTAACTGTCTCTTGTACAGATGTATGGACTACTGCTTGAGGTGATTGATTCATTGTTGCAATGGCTTGTTATTCATCACAATGCTTCAATGTTATCACCACTGATCACATGTTCCAATGTTATGCTGAAACATCGTGCATTCTCTCAGATACCTTCACGCCATACCGCCGCTTCCTCCGGCCAGGACGCGCATAGTGCCGCTAGAGGGCCCCCGCTACGCCCCCGTACCCCCCTTGCCCCCCATACCCCCCGCATCTTTCACAGAGGACGATGGACGCAGCAGCCCCTGGAGGCTCACGGTCGGTTTGCCTATTGGTTATTCACCCATTGTTGAATAGCCTGTTATTGAATGGCCTGTTGTTGAATAGCCCGTTGTTGAATGGCCTGTTATTGAATGGCCTGTTGTTAAATGGCCTGTTGTTGAATGGCCTGTTGTTGAATGGCCTGTTGTTGAATGGCCTGTTGTTGAATGGCCCGTTGTTGAATGGCTCATTGTTGAATGGCCCGTTGTTGAATGGCCCGTTGTTGAATGGCCCGTTGTTGAATGGCCCGTTGTTGAATGGCCTGTTGTTGAATGGCCTGTGGACCAATAATCCATCTCATGCAGTATCTGAGCACATAGAAATTTAGCACCTGCATCTGGGGCCGTAGTCACCATAGCGGCGACTGCCTGGCTCGAGCGAGTTTCGAGATGGCTTCAGCTGAATCGCCAATGCCGTGCATGCGTTTTTGGATGTGTGACCTCAAACCTCGCTCCAGCTAGGCAGTCGCGGCCATGGTGACTACGGCCCCTGATAAAATTTAGGAAAAGAACTTAAAATTCAGCTACTAGCGTTTAGCTGGTGCATGTGTGTCGCCTAACTACACAAGATTGGTTGTCGATAATTTCAGTCGCCACATTTGTTGCTCAATGCTCGCGGTATCAGTGACTATGTTTTGTGGTCAGGGTCGTATTGCACGCCGGGAGGTCTCCCCACCTAGACGGCTTCCACCCTGGACCAATGGGCTGCCTGCACCACCAACCTGGCCGTCCAATCGCGTCTCAGTTCCAACCTGGTCAACCAATCAAATCTCAGGCTCAACCTGGCCAACCAATCAAATCTCGGGCCCGACCTGGTCAACCAATCAAATCTCAGGTCCGACTTGGTCGTCCAATCAGATTCCTGCTGTCCGGCCAATATGGACTGACCGGCTAGTGGTCAACCATGACGTGCCAGTGGACGAATACAATAGAACCCTCGGCCCTGCTGCAGGCCGGCACATTCAGTTTGTGTAGCATCACCAAGTACCTTTCATTATTCGGTAGCCCCTGGTATCATCTATTACTATCTTCTTCAAACTCTTTCTCATTAGTTTTGTCTTGTTCCGAGGCGATGTTCGTTATATAGGGCGTGATGTGTGCTCAACTTGATTCTACTGGTTAAATGTTCCAAAAATTTTGACATTTGTGTGTAACAGTATTGAATGTTTACTTGCCTAACATTGAAGATAGAGCAGACGTCTGCGCACTAGCTTACCAGTATACTATACACTGACATCGTGTGCATGCAATTTTGGCTAATTTCGCAAATCGGTAAAAATCTAGAAAATTACATGCATGAAAATAAAGCTGCAGAAACTACACATGTACAATTGTAATGGGCTGTCCTCAAACCATGAAAATTAAGTGCAGCGAAAATTACGACAGGCAAAATCGCAAAAAAATATGCAGCCAAATGATAATGTTTTACTGTACGACATTGGTCATGGTGTGACTAACCATTTACAAAAGCCAACTGCAACGCCAAACAATAATTCGCAATTAATATGCTTTGTAATTAAACAATACTGAAATGTATACAATGCTAAAGTAATACTGAAATTGGTACTCAAACTAATACTGAAGAATTGCGGCAATACTTGGTGAATCGAGTGAAAACTTAAGTGTCAATGAAGTCTAAGGGTTGTATCCACTAACTGGACTTGAGTGTCAAAGGAGTCTAAGGGCCGCATGTACCAAGTGGAGTTGAGATCCCAAAAGAACCCTAGCTCACCATTCAAGAGTGAATTAGCGTGAGCGACCACTCAGCTAGCGGACAGCCTAGTCTCACTAGCGCCTCTCTAACCATGTCTCATCCTAGCTCAGCGCTGTATCCACCCAGTGTCACACAAGGTTGTCGTCCACTGGAGCTCTCTCTTCTTCCGCAATAGCTCTGTCCAGGGATGAGACACAGTTAGTAGCACACGGTCATCTGGTCACCGTGGAGAGCGGCCAGTCATCTGGTCACGCTCGTGTGCGCTGCGGCTAGCAGGTGGAGCAGGGGTTGACAATGTAACGCACGTCCTGCAACAACACACACACACACACCTGCTGACTCTATCACACCCTCACTGACTTGCATAGAAAAAAAAACCGCACTGACCAATTTACCAATAGAACCGACAGTAGAAGTAGAAATGCAAATAGAGTAAGAGTATAAACATCCGGCTTCCAATGTTCCATAAGCGCCCTCTGTAGACGTGCGACAGGCTTGCATGTGAAGGGTTTAACCATCGCCTGACAGTTCGAGCAGGCGACTGGCATCCATACACAGTCACTTGTATCAAGTGATGGGTGCATGTAACCTACCACAGTGCGGTATGCATGTAACCTACCACAGCGCGGTACTCAACTAACCTACCACAGCGCGGTATGCATGTAACCTACCACAGCGCGGTATGCATGTAACTTACCACAGCGCGGTATGCATGTGACCTACCACAGCGCGGTATGCCTGACAGGTGAGCAGCATGTCGAGTATGACAGGGTGCTGGACCAGTGACGTCAGGGGGAGGGGCTCTATACCCCCCCCACTCAACTCTTGGTACACACCCACCAGGCGCTCCTGCAGCCAATCAGAGTGCACCATTCAGCAACCAATCAGAAAGCACTACTCAGCAACCAATCAGAGAGCACCACTCAGCCATCAATTGTGCGAATCTCTTGTGGCCTGAAATACTCTTAGTTTATCTCAGATTATTATCTATATATTAACTTTTATACATGGCACGAGCTGACTCAAGTGAACAAGCTGCTGGACAATGACACAGCATCAAACTGAGTGTTGATTGGCTGGCTGGCACGTGACCTGACCTTGGAGAAGGGAGCCTCGGGGTCAGAGGTCAGACTGAAGCGATGCCCATCCTCGCAGTCACTGCCCCCGTGCTGAAGAACCTGCAACAAGAACAAGAACAAGACAGGTTTCAACATCTTCTCATTGTATGCAGAACTAAAACATTCAAAGCACAAACAATTAAATACTGGTGAATCGCTGCCTTCCAACCAAGCACATGAGGACCGGAGACTCTTGAACGGTGATAGTTGTACGATTCAGTTAGTTCAAAAACTGTGTGAGAGCGTGAAGGAGGGAGTAGGGAGTACTGACGCGCTGCAGGGCGTCGAGGGGCACTGTGGCGTACATGGCGCAGGCTGGGATGTGTGGGTCGTCTATAACACACGTGATCCTGCACCACACACACACACACGCATAAACGACCCTGCACCACACACACACACACATTAACGACCCTGCTCCACACACACACGCATAAACGACCCGGCTCCACACACACACGCATAAACGACCCTGCTCCACACACACACGCATAAACGACCCTGCTCCACACAACTCACATTATACATGGCGCACATAGCTACACACAAGCATCCCCCTGTGTGTGTCAATTGTTATACGTAAAACGTAAATGATGATGATGATAATGAATGAGACGGGTGCTTACCCCACAAACTCCCCCCCCCTGTGACAGTGATTGTAATGAGAGGGGGGTACTCACCCCACAAACTCCCCGGCGCAGTCGACAGGTGTGAGCAGCAGGCGCGGCATGTGTGTCTCACACACGACACTGAGTGCACGCGACACGCCGTGAAGCGCGTCCTCCACCGCAGCAAAGTACTGCAGCTGAAACCAGCCTCGTTATACGTACAGGCTAGCAACGTCTAGCAACAATATAGTGCAGCTAGCGCCCAAACATCCTCAACTATATAGCAGGCTAACAACCCATTATCAAGCAACTTTATAGCAGGCCAGTGTACAAACCATGCTGGTGTAGTTGAGGCGCGGCGGATCACACGACTGGTCAGCGAACAGGTGGAAGAAAGCGTCTACGAGGTGCGCCGGACGGTTGAATGATGCGCAGTCACAGCATGACTGACCACACTCCACACACGCTGCCTCGTGCAGCCACGTACGCACCTACACACCACAGACCCACTCCACACATGCAAAACACACACTGACCTACTCAACACATGCACAACACACACTGACCACACTCCACACACGCTGAGGCGATTAGTTCTCAAAATATTGATCCACCAGCAAAGTCCGTAAACTTTTAACAGAACCACAGGCACTATAACCTCCCCGTGCTGCTCGAGGGTGACGGTCCCCTTGTAGAGAGCGAGGGTGGGAGAGGCGGGGAGAGGGTGGGAGGGGCGGGGTCAGGGCGGGGGGGCGGGGTCAGGGCGGGGGGGCGGGACTACTAACCTCCCTGTGTTGCTCGAGGGTGACGGTCCCATTCAGTCTCTGGTCCATGTCCTTGTAGAGAGCGAGGGCGGCGAGCAGGTCGGGCTGGGAGGGGCGCGGCCAGGGCTGCGCCGCGGCCAGCAGGAAGGAGCGCCAGGACAAGTACTCCCCGTCTGGGCTCAGCGCAGCGCTCAGCTCTGATAACTGTACCAGTGATACCAGCGCTAGTGACCAGTGCTACCAGAGCTAGAGAGAATTCACTAATGCAACTCGTGCAGCAGTGATATCGGAGCAAGAGGGAATGAAAACCCTTAGCTAGACTTCAATCTTTTTCTTTTACATATAGGAACGCTTGTCATACAAGTAGCACAATGCGCAGCATTTTATGCAAATTTTACATAAACTACAATATAATAGTGCTATAAGTATTGTAACTAAATCCACAATATTCCTGTGTGAATGGTTCAGAGTCACACAATGTCTCACCTTTTCCTCAGAGAGATCCATCCAGAGTTTGGGCAGATCCTCCACCCTCCCTTCCCCCCCTCCCCCCGCCCCTCCTCCCCCTGACTGAAGGGCAAGGGTCTGCAGCGTGTCCTCAAAGCCCTTGCGCGAGATTACACCATCGGGCGCCACCATCCCAAACTGCGCAACAACCCTCTCTAGTCTATCTTCAACATCTCTGCAACGACCCTCTCTAGTCTATATCCAATGTCTCTGCGCATTTGAACTCTCGACAACAACGACAGAACTCCACTGACCGTGAACACTGACAGGGTACGAGAGTCTCTGCACTACTCCACACACACATTATAGTTCTCTGTACACAACTGATTCGGATCAAAGAACCAGCCGGCAGAGATGTCAACCGTGTGAGAATTATCAATAGAATGCATTCACGTGTCATATAAAACTTTTTAATCTCTGTTGCATGACATACTTTTGGTGCGTTACAATTTGGTGCATGCATTATACATACATACATAACTCTTTTAAAGAAAACAAAACAGTGTTTTAATTCTTTACAATTAAAAATCTAAAAATACATATTTCATCGTGTTATATTGAAGCGGTACGACTTCGATTAGGATACGACTGTGCCGCAGGGGGAGTTAGGACCTGGGCGCAGAGGTTGATGAGCTGGTGGACGGTGAAGGTGTCGGGGAGGGGGGGCTCGCAGACCGGAGGGGGGGATGGGGGCGGGGCCGCCACACACACCGCCACATCCTGCACCCAACATCATCCACTTATTCGCCTATTCAATATATGGATATACATATATTTAACTTTAGATGTTTTAATCGGCACTTAAGCAGCGGAATGATGCAGAACCAAACAGACAAATTTCAGCATAAAATGCCTAAGAATAAATACAGTGGGAAAAAAATCCATTTTTATTATATCACTGATAAACTTAAGTTGTTCAAAAGTCAACAGCAAATGAGTTCCTGAAATATTAAATAATTCCAAGAAATCTTAACTTCCTAAGTCACATGTGACGTCAGCAAAGACCACTGGTCCATGTGTCAGTCGTTATTGACATCTGAAAGTTCATTGAGGCTGAAGGTGAAAAGAAGAAAAAAGAAGTGAGACCTGGTCGACAATGAATTTTCCATGTTCAAGGACGAGCTCATGACAGATGGGAGTGTGCAGCTCCACAGCGTTGTGCATCACTTCACACAGCTCCGCAATACTGCACACAATCACTGCATCACTGCATCACTGCATCACTCACACAACTCTGCACGACTGACAACCAGTAATGCCAGAGAATTGGTGTCTGCAAGATCTACACGACTTGGGTGCCATGCTTAATACACATACAACAGTACAGTAGGTCAAAATTGAATTTTTTAATTTAGTACTAATAGATGACTTACAAAATTGTAACAATAATCACATTTTAATTTTAAAAAGGGTCAATTGATACATTATCATCATTAACAATTGGCCAATCATGCAGTCATCTTTAATACAGAAACAAGAAACCAGGTCAGGAAACCAGGTCAAATAATGACAAATTAATTATTGTATATTTCAACCAAACAGCACATCCTCAGCAGTGGAAAGCGCAAAATGCAAAGCGTGGATGTGAAGAAGAAAAAGAAAGAAGAATAGAAGAATGACCTGTTCATCTCGTGCAGGAAGTGTGCGCCGAGCCAATCGTACATCTGACGGTAGAGGGTCTCAGTGGAGGACTTGAGGTCCGCGAGCACGCGCGCACCCACCCCGCGAATCAGCTCCACACGCACCTTGGCAGCCACTCCTGCATGCAGCAGCAGCAGCATGCAGCAGCGGCAACAGCAGCATGCAGCAGGCTGAGCAGCAGCAGCATTCAACAAATAGTCTTCAGTTCAAGTCCTGCACTGAAGGCTACACCCACCACGCTAGAGCACTTAGCAAGAAATCTGTCACCATAGAATAGAATAGAATGAGGTGAACAATGAATCAGATCGACGATGATGTCACAGACCTTGACCTAGAACCAACCATAGTAATTATAGGGAATATATTCTAATTACTCGTACAATGGAACCATGAAAAACTTTGCTTCCTGTCACCACGGGCGGCGCTATGAGCCCTAAGTACGAAAGGCTGCAAACCTTCCTCTGCGATAGCGGTGAAGAGCTCCTGTCGACCTTTCTCCAGGTCGACGACCTTTTGCTGCGCCTCGGCCTCGAGGCGCTGCTGCTCCATGTGAGCCCACTGCTCCTCACAGCTCAGCGCCTCCACTGACACACACACACAGCTAATATGAACAAAAATTGAAATTACGACTATTTGTTCATCAATGTTTAATGAAGGATCTACAATACAGCACAAGTTGCTGAGCAGTAGAGGAGCAGGAAAGTGCAGCCAGAATCATCCCTGGAGTGAATCAAACACTGTTTCCACTCGTTTTCACTCCACTCCACTACACTCTTTCACTCACGATCTACTGGAGGCGCTTCCTGAAACTTCTGCTGCTTTGGGGAGGACGGTGTTTTTTTGACCGGAGTAGGCGGCCCGGCTGCCTTGCCCCCCTTCTTGCCCCCCTTTTTGCCCCCCTTGGTGGTGGGGGAGACCCCCAGACGCTCGGCGTCCTCCGCCTGCTTGAGAGCCACCTCCGCCGCCAGCTGCACCACAACAACAACAATAAATAAAAGTATAAAAACGTGTTTTAAATCTAGACATATCAACTATCGTCAAATTGTAAACCATCAAATTCAACATTACAAACCATTGACAGAACCATTAGCTATCTGCATAAGCGAGAGTATACAATCCCAATCACAGCTCAGCAGCAGTGCACACAATCTTATCCAACCAATCACAGCCGAGCGGCAGCCCTCACAATCCCACCCAACCAATCAGAAGCGAGCAGGGCTCACGATGCTGTCGATGATGCCCAGTGCTGCTGTGTACGAGTCATAGATCAGTCTCTCCTCAGGCTCCACCACCCCCCCACTCCCCCCACCACTCCCACCCCCTCTTCCCTGGTGCTGCGCCACAGTGGGGTCCACAGCAGCGGGGGTTGGCGCCGCCGCCGCACTCCCCTTCCCCTTGCCCCCTGCCCCCTTCTGTGGGGTGGGGAGCTCTGCCCCCTTGGCCTTGCTCTCCACTGACGAGACAGGACGCCGCGGGATGAGGGGTACTCTGCAGCACACATGTCTGTTTGGGACAAAGGCCAGCAAGGAGTACTAGTGCAAGGTTGGATGCCGGGGACCAGCCATGCATGTAGATCCATGTAAGTATTGGATGCCAAGGACCTGTCAAACATACTCGAGAAACTGCTGGATGCCGAGGACCTTCTATACACACAGATGTGAGCGCAGGATGCCGAGGACCTTCTATACACACAGATGTGAGCGCAGGATGCCGAGGACCTTCTATACACACAGATGTAAGCACAGGATGCTGAGGACCTGCCATGCATATCAATATAAATGTTTGACGCCGAGGACATGCCATTTATACGACACTACTAATAGAATGTTGGATGCCGAGGATGTGCCATACCTGCGCTTGCAGGCCTCAGCCGCGGCCTCGGCGCGGCGCCGGCGTGACGATTTGCTCCCCTGAGACCCATGATCACTGTCTGCCCTCGAGGGGGCACGCGGGGCACCCGGGGGGGCATGGGGGGCTCCCTGGGGGGCATGCGGGGCGCCTGGTGAGGCCTCTGGACTCTCTTCCACGGCGGCAGGGGTTGCAGAGATGCAGGATATGGGGCGCTCCGTGGGCAGAATCTGCACGGGAGGGGACTTATAACCTGTGCACACTCGAAACTGAACACTAATAGTTGTATCGTTGATATTGTCTTGTTCCTTGTGGTGCGTCACAGACAAGAGAAGTATGCTCGTTGATACAATGTAACGCCTGACTTACGTGACACATAATAATTCAACACATATGACGTACAGCCAGACCTGTCACCCCCCCCCAGTCACCAAACCCTCCAGTCAATATCAGACCTCGAGCAGGGGCAGGCGCGCGTACTCTGCGACGAGCGCGTCTGGTATCTTGCCCTCCATGCTGCGATAGTAATCCTTGAGCAGACGCACTGTGTCCTGGAACCGGTCCAGCTCCACCTATCACAGCGCGGGGTCAGGGGTCACGCGACAATCTCCACCAATCACAGTGCAAGGTCAGGGGTTGTGCAAAAATCTCCACGATCACTTAAGAGATGTAGCGGATATCCAGGAGGCCCATCCGCCCCTCCTGCCCCCCCATACCCCCCTGCCCCCCCATACCCCCCTGCCCCTCCATACACTCCTGCCCCCTCAAACCTGCATGAGAGAGATGTAGAGGTTGGCGAGCAGGCCCATGCGGTCCTCCATCCACCCATTGTGCATGAGCGCGCCCCTCTCCCTCTCGGCCTGCTCCTTGCGTTCGTCACTCATGCTCCACAGACGCTCCTTTACATCCTCCACGCGCTGGTGCAAGTCCGCGCAGATATCTGCGTCAGCGCGCAGCTCCGCGTCCACTGAATTGTAGTCCTGCGCCAACATATTCTCCCATTGAAGTCTGCGCCAAACGTTCTCTTCATGACTTAGTAAAACTGACGATGAATTACTGACTTCGACTGACTGATGATGACTGACAGTAAGTGCAAGTGCAAGTTCTCTGCGCTCACCTGCTGCCAGTCCGTCACAAACTGCTGCTTGTGATCCGGTCTGCCGAGATACGATATAAAGTCACACCTGCAAAAATAATAATTTATGATATAAAGTCAAATCTACGACACAGACACTATATAAAGTCACACCTGCTCAAATATGGTAAAAATAGATAGACTATTGCTATTGGATAAATTTGATAGTCATATATAATGCGCACATATACACAGACTTTGGTACGATATTTCTTCATTTTTCCAGCTGGCTATAGTTCTTCTGTTTTTGTCATTTTTTTGCGTGTTTTAGTGTTTCATTTGGTGTTTGCTGCGTACGTGGCGAATAAAGAAATTAATATATAAAGTCAGACCTGTGGTGCAGATACGATATAAAGTCAGACGTGCTCAAGTAGCACAGAAACAATTAACACTGAGCACTGACCGCACTTGGTGCACGTAGCGAATGATCTGGTCTCGCTCACTTCTCATCAGCTCAAAGACGCTCTTGCTGTTGCACACATACGTAGATTCTACGTTCTGCCAGACGTGCACCAGCACATGGGCCAAACTCTGCACACATACGTCGATTCCATAAATTAAAGCATCACCGACAGATAAGAACATTTCAAGATCCAAAGAAGACGTATTTCAGAGAGAGCAATCATTTCAAATCTTTATACAACAGCGTCAGTCCGCTTTTACCTAACCATGATTTGATCCATCATTGAGCCACATCAATAATTGAGCTCAGACTAACATCAATCGCGCACGGATCTGTTTAAATGATGCTTAAACTTTGTTTAGCTCCTCCAAGCAGCTGGATAACGTTCAGAGTTGAATCATCAACCAAAGATTAAACTTCAACACTCTCTGCATCGGTTAATCACAGTGGCTGCATGATCCCGTGCTCATTCAGTACATTCTGTAGAGTTGCATCATTGAAACAAACACATCTGATCTAGTAGCAGAATGAGAGTAGAACCACCTACTCCCTCTAGTGACTGATCAACTAATGGATCATGAGACTAGAGCTACGTTGCCACTGACCCCATCTAGCGGCTGGTCGACAAAGACCCACTCTGCCGCCCCGGGGGCGATGGGGGGCGGACCCTCGGGCACCTCCTCCAACACCTTCCCCTTCTTCCCCCCCTTCTTGCCACCCTTCGCCTTCGCCCCCGCTGTAAAGCAACAGCGCTGATACGAGGACAAGACAGAAACACTGGATCATCGGCTGACTTGAGGACACAATCTGGTTCGAGGTTAAGCGCATTTATATAGTATTATTAGTATTAATTTTTAAATAATATAGAACGAGTTTAAAGCCTGATTATGTGTGTGAAGGCGTCATCGGCGACCTCATACGCACTAAAAACAAACAGGTACACTCTTGGATTCAAGGTTTTGCATACAATTGTACTGTTCTCAAATTCTTTCACCAGTGTTGCTTAGATGATGATGCATGACCAGGTCTGCAGGCCTACCTCCTTCTTTTGCCGCTTCTTTCTTCCCCCCCTGCTTCGCTTCCTTCTTCTGTCCAGCGGCGTTCTCAGCTGTCGACAGAGTGGCAAACCTCGGATCAACTGAAGAATGAATTGAGAATGAAAGGAGTGAGAGAGCAGCTCTGAACTCCAACCAGAACTGAAGACTGACTGAGAAAGTAGCGCATTATTCAGAACGGCACATTTGACACGACTAATGACCTATTGATTACTGAACATATTACCTATTATTACTGATTTAAGCCTTCTACAATCGTATCATACAAATTAGCCACACTTGAGTCAGTAAACATTTCCTATCAGAGTTAGTTATAAGTGGTCAGTTCCGTTACTACTGCTGCTGCTGTACGAGCAGACTTAATAATTATGAACACACTCACGTGTCGACTTGCCTCCTCCCACTACTGGGCTCTACAACACACACACACATTACACACACATTACACACACATTACACACACTACACACATATTACACACATTACACACATTGCACACATATTGCACACACATCATATGCACATTGCGCACACACATTACACACATTTTACACACACATTACAGACGACACGTTGGCTCCTCCCATCACTGGACTCTTAAATACACAGAAAAACACACGGTCATCATTCATAGGATAAATAAATTGGAGATGACAAAACACACAACAAGTTAAGCAAACATTAACAAATGGACTGTTTGAATGAACTAACAAAGAATAATTTTGTTATGAAATCAGCTGAGTCAAAGGAATAAGTATTCTTCAACGTTGAATCTCAGAACCAACAGTGTTACATTACATTGCATTACATTACGTTACATTACGCTGTATTACATTACATTGCATTACATTACATTGCATTACATTGCGTTGCATTACCTTACATTGCATTACATTACAGTACCGCATTACAATACAATGAGTTTCTAACACAGGTATAGTAGACGTACGGGAGAGAGTGGTGATTCGCCGGAGGGTGGTTCGTCAGCAACAGGCTCCGCCTTCTCTTTCTCAGCTTGTTCCTGTTCTTCTGCGATCTTAGTCACCAGCTGAGCAGTGCACCAGACTAGGGATTAATCAGCAAGTTTTAAATGATGTAAAAATTGTGAAAAAACTGAACAAATGTATCAAACCATATCCCTATCTCATAATATACACGCACAAACACGCCCTATCTCATAATATACACACGCCCTATTTTATAATATAAAAACACATTTATGAAACAACACAATTGAATATAAGATGTACAGCTTACAATTTACTTGAATTGCATTTAAAATGTACGTAATCAATAAAAGGATATAGCATTTAATATTAACCCCTAGTCTGATATTTTAGTTTAAATGCACCCTGCGACTTTGCGACTGCAACTTTGCAAAACATCGCAAAGTCGCAAAGTCACAAAGTGTATATTAACTAAAATATCCGACTAGGGTTAAACCCTAGTCGGATATTTTTAGTTTAAATGCATTAGCAAGATGGTGCTATTTTGAACCCTTTTTAATCATTATTCTTAACTATAATGCAGTAAAACCAATGAAGCAATAATGACGCATTGGGCTGAAATAATTCAATGCCAAGAAGCTGCCATCCCCTCTCTCACTGTTGTTGAATTAAAGAACCATGTGTAGTAACAACGACTACTACAGTCAAAGAATTGCACTTGGGCTCCTTTTGCGACTCGCCTTTTGCGACTCGCCTGGGAAACTCTGTGTTGCAGACCTATTCTCTTTCCCCAGTCTGCAGGGGTTATATACTGCAACCTGTCATGTGACGCAATGCAGACAAGAGACGAGAGATGCAAGCAGAGAGTGCAAGAAGAGAGGAGCAGGCTGTAGGCTGTACGGCCTATGTATAGTATTGTATACCCTGGCCAGCGCATCCTTGATGCAGTTCTCAGCCTCAGCGGCCACACACACGAGGGTCTGTGTGGCGTCGACACGCTGAAGGGTGCCGAATCGCTCGAACCAGCGCTCCAGGCCTGGCCACTCGTCATTGAACGTGTGGATGCTGCACACACACGCACACATACACCTACCTACACACACAACACACATGCACACATACCAGACACACACTCCTCACTGAACGAGTTGATGCTAGACACACAGGCACGCACAACGCAGTGATGCTAAATATATAAGCGCAAGGGTAAGGACACATGTGAAGTAAAAGGAGTACTCAGACACACGGTTGATCTATAAAGCTCACCGGTGCACCACCTCCTCATCCGTGCGCTCTCTACAGTTGTACTTCTCCAACTCTTCCACTTGGACTTCTTCTTCTTTCCCTCCCTTCTCTTCCTTCTCCACCCCATCCTCTTGCTTTGGTTGCCCTGTCTCATTGTCTGCGCTATTGTCAGGCTGCGTGTCCTGCTGCGTGTCCTGCTGCGTGTCCTGCTGCGTGTCCTGCTGCATGTCCTGCTGAGAGTCGCAGTGCTCCGCATGCTTGCACATCAACTGTTGCACTGAACACACAGCCACAATGCACACATCCACGCAGCACTACTCACTGTTTGTATATTCACCTATGGCTCACTACTCGCTGTTTGTATATTCATCTACTGCAGCACTGACTGCATGACATACAATGCGTTCACTTGCCACTTGTACATTTATATATGATCTTCAACTTGCACCAGACACTAGATCCCACCCCCGTGCACACATTAGCCTGCAGTACTCTCTAGATGCCACCCCCGCGCATACATTGGCCTGTGGATCTTACTCACGCCGCATGGCGGCCCTGCGCTCCAGACACAGTTCGTCGGGCGTGTCGAGGATCAACACGACGTGCAGGCCACTGGTCGCGGAGGGGGGGGGCGGGAGGGGACGGGGGTTGGTCAGGAGGCGTGATTTCCCCGGGGCGACAGACTTTGAGTTGCCATTGTGCAGCAACCCGCTCCCTGTGGCCCGGGCCCCTGCCTGGTCCTCCTGGGAGGGTAGGAGCTCAGTCCCCCCCCCGGACCTGCGCGACCCCCTGACCTTGGACAGGGAACCCCTGCACACAACATACGAAATATTATCATTATTATTATTATAATACCCGAGCTACGATTTCCTATAACGCCATCACAATTCATCACAATTTCACATCGGGACCAATCCAGGGCGCTATACAATCCAGGGCGCTATACAATCCAGGGCGCTATACAATCCAGGGCGCTATACAATCCAGG